>JAANYP010004294.1:0-18617 GCA_020465985.1 Centrapalus pauciflorus
AGTAATCAAGGAAAATACAGCAGCAGTTGTCTAGTTTCAGCAGTGTCTATCATACGTTCCTAACATACAATTAAGAAATCAAGGAACAAGCAGCAGCAGATGTTTCCATACAAGTCAGTAACAATCACCAATAAGTACCGAAACATATGCAAGTAAGTAATGCAATCTGTCACTCACAGCGTTCCTGAGCAATGCAAGCATTGTCCAGTTTCACCAGTGTCTATCATACGTTCCTAACATACAATTAAGTAATCAAGGAACAAGCAGCAGCAGATGTTTCCATACAAGTCAGTAACAATCACCAATAAGTACCGAAACATATGCAAGCAAGTAATGCAATCTGTCGCTCACAGCGGTCCTGAGCAATGCAAGTAATCAAGGAACATGCAGCAGCAGTTGTCCAGTTTCAGCAGTGTCAATCATACGTTCCTAACATACAATTAAGTAATCAAGGAACAAGCGGCAGCAGATGTTTCCATACGAGTCAGTAACAATCACCAATAAGTACCGAAACATATGCAAGTAAGTAATGCAATCTGTCACTCACAGCGGTCCTGAGCATTGCAAGCATTGTCCAGTTTCAGTATTGTCTATCATACGTTCCTAACATACAATTAAGTAATCAAGGAACAAGCAGCAGCAGATGTTTCCATACAAGTCAGTAACAATCACCAATAAGTACCGAAACATATGCAAGCAAGTAATGCAATCTGTCGCTCACAGCGGTCCTGAGCAATGCAAGTAATCAAGGAACATGCAGCAGCAGTTGTCCAGTCTCAGCAGTGTCTATCATACGTTCCTAACATACAATTAAGTAATCAAGGAACAAGCAGCAACAGATGTTTCCATACAAGTCAGTAACAATCACCAATTAGTACCGAAACATATGCAAGTAAGTAATGCCATCTGTCACTCAGAGCGGTCCTGAGCAATGCAAGTAATCAAGGAACATGCAGCAGCAGTTGTCTTGTTCAGCAGTGTCTATCATACGTTCCTAACATACAATTAACTAATCAAGGAACAAGCAGCAGCAGATGTTTCCATACAAGTCAGTAACAATCAACAATAACTACCGAAACATATGCAAGTAAGTAACGCAATCTGTCACTCAGAGCGGTCCTGGGCAATGCAAGTAATCAAGGAATATGCAGCAGCAGTTGTCTAGTTTCAGCAGTGTCTATCATACGTTCCTAACATACAATTAAGTAATCAAGGAACAAGCGGCAGCAGATGTTTCCATACAAGTCAGTAACAATCACCAATAAGTACCGAAACATATGCAAGTAGGTAATGCAATCTGTCACTCACAGCGGTCCTGAGCAATGCAAGCATTGTCCAGTTTCAGCAGTGTCTATCATACGTTCCTAACATACAATTAAGTAATCAAGGAACAAGCAGCAACAGATGTTTCTATACAAGTCAGTAACAATCACCAATAAGTACCGAAACATATGCAAGCAAGTAATGCAATCCGTCGCTCACAGCGGTCCTGAGCAATGCAAGTAATCAAGGAACATGCAACAACAGTTGTCCAGTTTCAGCAGTGTCAATCATACGTTCCTAACATACAATTAAGTAATCAAGGAACAAGCGGCAGCAGATGTTTCCATACGAGTCAGTAACAATCACCAATAAGTACTGAAACATATGCAAGTAAGTAATGCAATCTGTCACTCACAGCGGTCCTGAGCAATGCAAGCATTGTCCAGTTTCAGTATTGTCTATCATACGTTCCTAACATACAATTAAGTAATCAAGGAACAAGCAGCAGCAGATGTTTCCATACAAGTCAGTAACAATCACCAATAAGTACCGAAACATATGCAAGCAAGTAATGCAATCTGTCGCTCACAGCGGTCCTGAGCAATGCAAGTAATCAAGGAACATGCAGCAGCAGTTGTCCAGTTTCAGCAGTGTCTATCATACGTTCCTAACATACAATTAAGTAATCAAGGAACAAGCAGCACCAGATGTTTCCATACAAGTCAGTAACAATCACCAATTAGTACCGAAACATATGCAAGTAAGTAATGCCATCTGTCACTCAGAGCGGTCCTGAGCAATGCAAGTAATCAAGGAACATGCAGCAGCAGTTGTCTTGTTCAGCAGTGTCTATCATACGTTCCTAACATACAATTAACTAATCAAGGAAAAAGCAGCAGCAGATGTTTCCATACAAGTCAGTAACAATCAACAATAACTACCGAAACATATGCAAGTAAGTAATGCAATCTGTCACTCAAAGCGGTCCTGAGCAATGCAAGTAATCAAGGAACATGCAGCAGCAGTTGTCTAGTTTCTGCAGTGTCTATCATACGTTCCTAACATACAATTATGTAGTCAAGGAACAAGTAGCAGCAAATGTTTCCATAGAAGTTAGTAACAATCAACAATAAGTACTGAAGCATTTGCAAGAAAGGAATGCAATCTGTCACTCACAGCGGTCCTGAGCAATGCAAGTGATCAAGGAACATGCAGCATTAGTTGTCCAGTTTCAGCAGTGTCTATCGTACGTTCCAAACATACAATTAAGTAATCAAGGAACAAGCAGCAGCAGATGTTTCCATACAAGTCAGTAACAATCACCAATAAGTACCGAAAAATATGCAAGTAAGTAATGCAATCTGTCACTCACAGCAGTCCTGAGCAATGCAAGTAATCAAGGGGAACATGCAGCAGCAGTTGTCCAGTTTCAGCAGTGTCTATCATACGTTTCTAACATACAATTAAGTAATCAAGGAACAAGCAGCAGCAGATGTTTCCATACAAGTCAGTAATAATCACAAATAAGTACCGACACATATGCAAGTAAGTAATGCAATCTGTCACTCACAGCGGTCCTGAGCAATGCAAGTAATCATGGAACATGCAGCAGCAGTTTCAGCAGTGTCAATCATACGTTCCTAACATACAATAAAGTAATCAAGGAACAGTCTGTCGCTCAGAGCGGTCCTGAGCAATGCAAGTAATCAAGGAACATGCAGCAGCAGTTGTCCAGTTTCAGCAGTGTGTATCATACGTTCCTAACATACAATTAAGTAATTAAGGAACAAGCGGCAGCAGATGTTTCCATACAAGTCAGTAACAATCACCAATAAGTACCGAAACATATGCAAGTAGGTAATGCAATCTGTCACTCACAGCGGTCCTGAGCAATGCAAGCATTGTCCTGTTTCAGCAGTGTCTATCATACGTTCCAAACTTACAATTAAGTAATCAAGGAACAAGCAGCAGCAGATGTTTCCATACAAGTCAGTAACAATCACCAATAAGTACCGAAACATATGCAAGCAAGTAATGCAATCTGTCGCTCACAGCGGTCCTGAGCAATGCAAGTAATCAAGGAACATGCAGCAGCAGTTGTCCAGTTTAAGCAGTGTCTATCATACGTTCCTAACATACAATTAAGTAATCAAGGAACAAGCAGTAGCAGATGTTTCCATACAAGTCAGTAACAATCACCAATTAGTACCGAAACATATGCAAGTAAGTAATGCAATCTGTCACTCAGAGCGGTCCTGAGCAATGCAAGTAATCATGGAACATGCAGCAGCAGTTGTCCAGTTTCAGCAGTGTCCATCATACGTTCCTAACATACAATTAAGTAATCAAGGAACAATCTGTCTCTCAGAGCGGTCCTGAGCAATGCAAGTAATCAAGGAACATGCAGCAGCAGTTGTCCAGTTTCAGCAGTGTCTATCATACGTTCCTAACACACAATTATGTAATCAAGGAACAAGCGGCAGCAGATGTTCCCATACAAGTCAGTAACAATCACCAATAAGTACCGAAATATATGCAAGTAAGTAATGCAATCTGTCACTAACAGCAGTCCTGAGCAATGCAAGCATTGTCCAGTTTCACCAGTGTCTATCATACGTTCCTAGCATACAATTAAGTAATCAAGGAACAAGCAGCAACACATGTTTCCATACAAGTCAGTAACAATCACCTATAAGTACCGAAACATATGCATGCAAGTAATGCAATCTGTCGCTCACAGCGGTCCTGAGCAATGCAAGTAATCAAGGAACATGCAGCAGCAGTTGTCCAGTTTCAGCAGTGTCTATCATACGTTCCTAACATACAATTAAGTAATCAAGGAACAAGCGGCAACAGATGTTTCCGTACAAGTCAGTATCAATCACCAATAAGTACCGAAACATATGCAAGTAAGTAATGCAATCTGTCACTCACAGCGGTTCAGAGCAATGCAAGCATTGTCCAGTTTCAGTAGTGTCTATCATACGTTCCTAACATACAATTAAGTAATCAAGGAACAAGCAGCAGCAGATGTTTCCATACAAGTCAGTAACAATCACCAATAAGTACCTAAACATATGCAAGCAAGTAATGCAATCTGTCTCTCACAGCAGTCCAGAGCAATGCAAGTAATCAACAAACATGCAGCAGCAGTTGTCCAGTTTCAGTAGTGTCTACCATACGTTCCTAACATACAATTAAGTAATCAAGGAACAAGCTGCATCAGATGTTTCCATACAAGTCAGTAACAATCACCAATAAGTACCGAAACATATGCAAGTATGTAATGCAATCTGTCACTCACATCGGTCCTGAGCAATGCAAGTAATCAAGGAACATGTAGCAGCAGTTATCCAGTTTCAACATTGTCTATCATACGTTCCTAAGACACAATTAAGTAATCAAGGAACAAGCAGCAGCAGATGTTTCCATACAAGTCAGTATCAATCACCAATAAGTACCAAAACAAATTCAAGTAAGTAATGCAATCTGTCACTCACAGCAGTCCTGAGCAATGCAAGTAATCAAGGGGAACATGCTGCAGCAATTGTCCAGTTTCAGCAGTGTCTATCATACGTTCCTAACATACAATTAAGTAATCAAGGAACAAGCAGCAACAGATGTTTCCATACAAGTCAGTAACAATCACCAATAAGTACCGAAACATATGCAAGTAAGTAATGCAATCTGTCACTCACAGCGGTCCTGAGCAATGCAAGTAATCATGGAACATGCAGCAGCAGTTTCAGCAGTGTCAATCATACGTTCCTAACATACAATTAAGTAATCAAGGAACAATCTGTCACTCAGAGCGGTCCTGAGCAATGCAAGTAATCAAGGAACATGCAGCAGCAGTTGTCCAGTTTCAGCAGTGTCTATCATACGTTCCTAACATACAATTAAGTAATTAAGGAACAAGCGGCAGCAGATGTTTCCATACAAGTCAGTAACAATCACCAATAAGTACCGAAACATATGCAAGTAGGTAATGCAATCTGTCACTCACAGCGGTCCTGAGCAATGCAAGCATTGTCCTGTTTCAGCAGTGTCTATCATACGTTCCTAACTTACAATTAAGTAATCAAGGAACAAGCAGCAGCAGATGTTTCCATACAAGTCAGTAACAATCACCAATAAGTACCGAAACATATGCAAGCAAGTAATGCAATCTGTCGCTCACAACGGTCCTGAGCAATGCAAGTAATCAAGGAACATGCAGCAACAGTTGTCCAGTTTAAGCAGTGTCTATCATACGTTCCTAACATACAATTAAGTAATCAAGTAACAAGCAGCAGCAGATGTTTCCATACAAGTCAGTAACAATCACCAATTAGTACCGAAACATATGCAAGTAAGTAATGCAATCTGTCACTCAGAGCGGTCCTGAGCAATGCAAGTAATCATGGAACATGCAGCAGCAGTTGTCCAGTTTCAGCAGTGTCCATCATACGTTCCTAACATACAATTAAGTAATCAAGGAACAATCTGTCTCTCAGAGCGGTCCTGAGCAATGCAAGTAATCAAGGAACATGCAGCAGCACTTGTCCAGTTTCAGCAGTGTCTATCATACGTTCCTAACATACAATTATGTAATCAAGGAACAAGCGGCAGCAGATGTTTCCATACAAGTCAGTAACAATCACCAATAAGTACCGAAATATATGCAAGTAAGTAATGCAATCTGTCACTCAAAGCAGTCCTGAGCAATGCAAGCATTGTCCAGTTTCACCAGTGTCTATCATACGTTCCAAACATACAATTAAGTAATCAAGGAACAAGCAGCAGCAGATGTTTCCATACAGGTCAGTAACAATCACCTCGAAACATATGCAAGCAAGTAATGCAATCTGTCGCTCACAGCGGTCCTGAGCAATGCAAGTAATCAAGGAACATGCAGCAGCAGTTGTCCAGTTTTAGCAGTGTCTATCATACGTTCCTAACATACAATTAAGTAATCAAGGAACAAGCGGCAACAGATGTTTCCATACAAGTCAGTAACAATCACCAATAAGTACCGAAACATATGCAAGTAAGTAATGCAATCTGTCACTCACAGCGGTCCTGAGCAATGCAAGCATTGTCCAGTTTCAGTAGTGTCTATCATACGTTCCTAACATACAATTAAGTAATCAAGGAACAAGCAGCAGCAGATGTTTCCATACAAGTCAGTAACAATCACCAATAAGTACCTAAACATATGCAAGCAAGTAATGCAATCTGTCGCTCACAGCAGTCCAGAGCAATGCAAGTAATCAACGAACATGCAGCAGCAGTTGTCCAGTTTCAGCAGTGTCTACCATACGTTCCTAACATACAATTAAGTAATCAAGGAACAAGCTGCATCAGATGTTTCCATACAAGTCAGTAACAATCACCAATAAGTACCGAAACATATGCAAGTATGTAATGCAATCTGTCACTCACAGCGGTCCTGAACAATGCAAGTAATCAAGGAACATGTAGCAGCAGTTATCCAGTTTCAACATTGTCTATCATACGTTCCTGAGACACAATTAAGTAATCAAGGAACAAGCAGCAGCAGATATTTCCATACAAGTCAGTATCAATCACCAATAAGTACCAAAACAAATTCAAGTAAGTAATGCAATCTGTCACTCACAGCAGTCCTGAGCAATGCAAGTAATCAAGGGGAACATGCAGCAGCAATTGTCCAGTTTCAGCAGTGTCTATCATACGTTCCTAACATACAATTAAGTAATCAAGGAACAAGCAACAGCAGATGTTTCCATACAAGTCAGTAACAATCACCAATAAGTACCAAACATATGACAGTAAGTAATGCAATCTGTCACTCACAGCAGTCCTAAGCAATGCAAGTAATCAAGGAAAATGCAGCAGAAGTTGTTCAGTTTCAGAAGTCTCTATCATACGTTCCTAACATATAATTAAGTAATCAATGAACAAGCAGTAACAGATGTTTCCATACAAGTCAGTAACAATCAACAATAACTACCGAAACACATGCAAGTAAGTAACGCAAACTGTCACTCAAAGCGGTCCTGAGCAATGCAAGTAATCAAGGAACATGCAGCAGCAGTTGTCTAGTTTCTGCAGTGTCTATCATACGTTCCTAACATACAATTATGTAGTCAAGGAACAAGTAGCAGCAAATGTTTCCATACAAGTTAGTAACAATCAACAATAAGTACCGAAACATTTGCAAGAAAGGAATGGAATCTGTCACTCATAGCGGTCCTGAGAAATGCAGGTAATCAAGGAACATGATGCAACAGTTGTCCAGTTTCAGCAGTGTCTATCATACGTTCCTAACATACAATTAAGTAATCAAGGAACAATAAGCATCAGATGTTTCCATACAAGTCAGTAAGAATCTCCAATAAGTACCGAAAAATATGCAAGTAAGTAATGCAATCTGTCTCTCACAGCGGTCTAAGGAACATGCAGCAGCAGTTGTCCAGTTTCAGCAGTGTCTTTCATACATTTCTAACGTACAATTAAGTAATCAAGGAACAAGCAGCAGCAGATGTTTCCATACAAGTCAGTAACAATCACCAATTAGTACCGAAACATATGCAAGTAAGTAATACAATCTGTCACTCACAGCGGTCCTAAGCAATGCAAGTAATCAAGGAACATGCAGCAGCAGTTGTCCAGTTTCAGAAGTGTCTATCATATGTTCCTAACATACAATTAAGTAATCAAGGAACAAGCAGCTGCAGATGTTTCCATACAAGTCAGTATCAATCACCAATAAGTACCAAAACAAATTCAAGTAAGTAATGCAATCTGTCACTCACAGCAGTCCTGAGCAATGCAAGTAATCAAGGGGAACATGCAGCAGCAATTGTCCAGTTTCAGCAGTGTCTATCATACGTTCCTAACATACAATTAAGTAATCAAGGAACAAGCAGCAGCAGATGTTTCCATACAAGTCAGTAACAATCAACAATAACTACCGAAACATATGCAAGTAAGTAACGCAATCTGTCACTCAAAGCGGTCCTGAGCAATGCAAGTAATCAAGGAACATGCAGCAGCAGTTGTCTAGTTTCTGCAGTGTCTATCATACATTCCTAACATACAATTATGTAGTCAAGGAACAAGTAGCAGCAAATGTTTCCATACAAGTTAGTAACAATCAACAATAAGTACCGAAACATTTGCAAGAAAGGAATGGAATCTGTCAGTCACAGCGGTCCTGAGAGATGCAGGTAATCAAGGAACATGATGCAATAGTTGTCCAGTTTCAGCAGTGTCTATCATACGTTCCTAACATACAATTAAGTAATCAAGGAACAATAAGCATCAGATGTTTCCATACAAGTCAGTAAGAATCTCCAATAAGTACCGAAACATATGCAATTAAGTAATGCAATCTGTCTCTCACAGCGGTCTAAGGAACATGCAGCAGCAGTTGTCCAGTTTCAACAGTGTCTTTCATACATTTCTAACGTACAATTAAGTAATCAAGGAACAAGCAGCAGCAGATGTTTCCATACAAGTCAGTAACAATCACCAATTAGTACCGAAACATATGCAAGTAAGTAATGCAATCTGTCACTCAGAGCGGTCCTGAGCAATGCAAGTAATCAAGGAACATGCAGCAACAGTTGTCCTGTTTCAGCAGTATCTATCATACGTTCCTAACGTACAATTAAGTAATCAAGGAACAAGCAGCATCAGATGTTTCCATACAAGTCAGTAACAATCACCAATAAGTACCGAAACATATGCAAGTAAGTAATACAATCTGTCACTCACAGCGGTCCTAAGCAATGCAAGTAATCAAGGAACATGCAGCAGCGGTTGTCCAGTTTCAGAAGTGTCTATCATATGTTCCTAACATACAATTAAGTAATCAAGGAACAAGCAGCAGCAGATGTTTCCATACAAGTCAGTATCAATCACCAATAAGTACCAAAACAAATTCAAGTAAGTAATGCAATCTGTCACTCACAGCAGTCCTGAGCAATGCAAGTAATCAAGGGGAACATGCAGCAGCAATTGTCCAGTTTCAGCAGTGTCTATCATACGTTCCTAACATACAATTAAGTAATCAAGGAACAAGCAGCAGCAGATGTTTCCATACAAGTCGGTAACAATCACCAATAAGTACCGAAACATATGCAAGTAAGTAATGCAATCTGTCACTCACAGCGGTCCTAAGCAATGCAAGTAATCAAGGAAAATGCTGCAGCAGTTGTTCAGTTTCAGAAGTCTCTATCATACGTTCCTAACATATAATTAAGTAATCAATGAACAAGCAGTAACAGATGTTTCCATACAAGTTACTAACAATCAACAATAAGTACCGAAACATTTGCAAGAAAGGAATGGAATCTGTCACTCACAGCGGTCCTGAGCAATGCAGGTAATCAAGGAACATGATGCAACAGTTGTCCAGTTTCAGCAGTGTCTATCATACGTTCCTAACATACAATTAAGTAATCAAGGAACAAGAAGCATCAGATGTTTCCATACAAGTCAGTAACAATCACCATAGTACCGAAACATATGCAAGTAAGTAATGCAATCTGTCACTCAGAGCGGTCCTGAGCAATGCAAGTAATCATGGAACATGCAGCAGCAGTTGTCCAGTTTCAGCAGTGTCCATCATACGTTCCTAACATACAATTAAGTAATCAAGGAACAATCTGTCTCTCAGAGCGGTCCTGAGCAATGCAAGTAATCAAGGAACATGCAGCAGCAGTTGTCCAGTTTCAGCAGTGTCTATCATACGTTCCTAACATACAATTATGTAATCAAAGAAAAAGCGGCAGCAGATGTTTCCATACAAGTCAGTAACAATCACCAATAAGTACCGAAATATATGCAAGGAAGTAATGCAATCTGTCACTCACAGCAGTCCTGAGCAATGCAAGCATTGTCCAGTTTCACCAGTGTCTATCATACGTTCCTAACATACAATTAAGTAATCAAGGAACAAGCAGCAGCAGATGTTTCCATACAAGTCAGTAACAATCACCCCGAAACATATGCAAGCAAGTAATGCAATCTGTCGCTCACAGCGGTCCTGAGCAATGCAAGTAATCAAGGAACATGCAGCAGCAGTTGTCCAGTTTCAGCAGTGTCTATCATACGTTCCTAACATACAATTAAGTAATCAAGGAACAAGCAGCAGCAGATGTTTCCATACAAGTCAGTAACAATCACCAATAAGTACCTAAACATATGCAAGCAAGTAATGCAATCTGTCGTTCACAGCAGTCCAGAGCAATGCAAGTAATCAACGAACATGCAGCAGCAGTTGTCCAGTTTCAGCAGTGTCTACCATACGTTCCTAACATACAATTAAGTAATCAAGGAACAAGCTGCATCAGATGTTTCCGTACAAGTCAGTAACAATCACCAATAAGTACCGAAACATATGCAAGTATGTAATGCAATCTGTCACTCACAGCGGTCCTGAGCAAAGCAAGTAATCAAGGAACATGTAGCAGCAGTTATCCAGTTTCAACAGTGTCTATCATACGTTCCTAAGACACAATTAAGTAATCAAGGAACAAGCAGCAGCAGATGTTTCCATACAAGTCAGTATCAATCACCAATAAGTACCAAAACAAATTCAAGTAAGTAATGCAATCTGTCACTCACAGCAGTCCTGAGCAATGCAAGTAATCAAGGGGAACATGCAGCAGCAATTGTCCAGTTTCAGCAGTGTAACGTCCAAGTTACCACAAACAGTACACGTTATAAAATTTCATTTCATTAAGTAATAAATATTACTAATTGTTTGATACCACAGGTCCATCAGCCTGAATACTTAATTACAACAATAAGTTAAAGATCAAATGGTGGTCTAAACTAGCTTCTAAATCTTCAAGCAGAGTGCGGAAGACTGAACAAGCTACCCAAGACCGCATCATCTTTTCAAAATAGGCGTCAACAAAAGTCCAAAAGTCTGCTATTCATCGATTGTCCAGATTCACTTAGCCTGGGACGAACTACCTGCTATGGTCTAGCCCTTATCAGCTTTTCCTGAAAAAGAGTTGTCATGACAGAGTAAGCTAACATTGCTTAGTGAGTTAACAGAGTTCCATTAGTTACCACACATATATAACATACTATCAGCTCCTGCCGGCAAGTCACTACGTCAGAGACGGCAAAAAGGTTGGGAGACAACCCAGTTTGTATTCCCCTGTGTAAGGCCGAAGCCCTACAGGAAGTGTATGGAAACAAGTCATATAGGAAAGGAATCTGCAGAATTCCCTCCCGTGAATGGAGATCTCACATTCGGTCCCGTCGGATAATGCAGTATGCAGCGGCAAATATATCAACAGTCAAGTAAGCAGTAAGCATGATAAGTATTTACATAAAATGTAAAAGTGAACATGCAATCAAGGCAATTCAAGTGTCTAGCTTCAGTAATGTCAAAAGTACGTTTCTATGATACAATAAAGTATTAAAGAAACATGCAGCAACAATCGGAAGTTTCCATACAGTCGATGACATTCACCAATAAGTATCGAAACATATGCAAATAATTAATGAAATCTGTCACTCACAGTAGTCCTTGGTCAGATAATGCTTAACGAATTAAGCTGTTCAGTTTACTCTGTCAAATCGGCGGGTTCCTGCAGTTCAGTTTCAAGTCTGGTATATTAATGTCAAGTCTGTAACATGATCTATATAACCCTAGTTACACACTCAGGTTATTGTCATCTCTTACTGTCGAGTCTGAGGTAGTTCCTATCGTCCCAAAGTGAGTCTATTCTTATCAGATTAATACGATCCATCTAATTACAGATGTGTGGCCTTGAAACAAAGCTAATCGTATTACTTGCAAGGTGAATCATAACATTCAATTCCTAATGGTTCATACAGGGTCTGTCAATTTAGTTGTACATAAAATAGTTATGCAACTTGAAATTTGTGATTTTATCATAATCATATTATACTTTCAATTACATTTACACTTTATAAGGTTGATCAATAACTTAATCTGATTTAGGAATTAATCCGAGGCTTAGAACAAAACCATATTCGAATTAAAGGGGATAGATTCGAAATACATACATAGATTCGAAACATATACATAGAATCGAAGGCATGCATAGATTCGAAGGCATGCATAGACTCGAAGGCTCACATAGATTCGAAGTATATACATAGACTCGAACATACACATAGATTCGAAGCATATCTCGAGTCTAGGGGGGGACAGATTCGAATTCCATACATTCGAGTCTATTCTTGAAGATCTCGAATTTGATCATCAATTTCCCAGGTTTTTGCTACTAAACATGAACATAAATGAGGGAAAAATAGTTACTAACCTTCGTCCAAGCTATATCCTTCGACTATAGATGATTTCCAAGCAAAAACAAGTCCTATACGAGAGTAAATCAGCTTCGAATGAAGGGAATATGAGCAAACTCGAATTTGCTCTTCAAAACCGAACTAAAAGTCAGAAAAAGGGTCGATTTTTACCTTAAATCTGGACGAAATCAAACATGCAATGGTAGATTCGTGTAGAGCTCGACGATATCTAACCGATGGCGTATAAATCACGAGAATCCGACGGTTCGTTTAGGAGAAATGCTAGAGAGAAGGTGAGGTCTTAGAGAGAGAGAGAGAGAGAGAGAGAGAGAGAGAGAGAGTTCAAGCTTTTCCAAAACCATGAAATGAGGAGGAGATGCTCTCTTTATAGAAAATAGAGAGAAAATAAGATTTTCTACTGAATATCTGGAATTGACCAACTTTTATTCCCATCAATCTGATTTGCATTTCAGATGCAAATAATAGCAAAGGAGTTCTAGATTTGCTATAATTGTCTTTTAGTCATATTTTTATTCATTTTAGTCCGTTTCGTCATTTTCAGTCTTTAATTTGTCATTTAGCTGAATTTTAATTATTAACTTTATTTCAGCTAATTTTGGGCAACTTTTCATAATTAATTATAACTTAATATAATTAACTATTATATATTCATATTTTCGGGTAATTACTAATATTTGGATTAAAATTTCTTTATTATCCAAAGTCTGCTGCTGTAATTTATATTTAATAAATTACGGGCTGTTACAAGCAGTGTCTATCAT
Source organism: Centrapalus pauciflorus (assembly GCA_020465985.1). Classification (NCBI taxonomy): domain Eukaryota; kingdom Viridiplantae; phylum Streptophyta; class Magnoliopsida; order Asterales; family Asteraceae; genus Centrapalus; species Centrapalus pauciflorus. Next base: position 13,308 of record JAANYP010004294.1, read on the forward strand.
ACGTTCCTAACATACAATTAAGTAATCAAGGAACAAGCAGCAGCAGATGTTTCCATACAAGTCAGTAACAATCACCAATAAGTACCGAAACATATGCAAGTAAGTAATGCAATCTGTCACTCACAGCGGTCCTAAGCAATGCAAGTAATCAAGGAAAATGCAGCAGCAGTTGTTCAGTTTCAGAAGTCTCTATCATACGTTCCTAACATATAATTAAGTAATCAATAAACATGCAGGAACAGATGTTTCCATACAAGTCAGTAACAATCAACAATAACTACCGAAACATATGCAAGTAAGTAACGCAATCTGTCACTCAAAGCGGTCCTGAGCAATGCAAGTAATCAAGGAACATGCAGCAGCAGTTGTCTAGTTTCTGCAGAGTCTATCATACGTTCCTAACATACAATTATGTAGTCAAGGAACAAGTAGCAGCAAATGTTTCCATACAAGTTAGTAACAATCAACAATAAGTACCGAAACATTTGCAAGAAAGGAATGGAATCTGTCACTCACAGCGGTCCTGAGAAATGCAGGTAATCAAGGAACATGATGCAACAGTTGTCCAGTTTCAGCAGTGTCTATCATACGTTCCTAACATACAATTAAGTAATCAAGGAACATTAAGCATCAGATGTTTCCATACAAGTCAGTAAGAATCTCCAATAAGTACCGAAACATATGCAAGTAAGTAATGCAATCTGTCTATCACAGCGGTCTAAGGAACATGCAGCAGCAGTTGTCCAGTTTCAGCAGTGTCTTTCATACATTTCTAACGTACAATTAAGTAATCAAGGAACAAGCAGCAGCAGATGTTTCCATACATGTCAGTAACAATCACCAATTAGTACCGAAACATATGCAAGTAAGTAATGCAATCTGTCACTCAGAGCGGTCCTGAGCAATGCAAGTAATCAAGGAACATGCAGCAACAGTTGTCCAGTTTCAGCAGTATCTATCATACGTTCCTAACGTACAATTAAGTAATCAAGGAACAAGCAGCATCAGATGTTTCCATACAAGTCAGTAACAATCACCAATAAGTACCGAAACATATGCAAGTAAGTAATACAATCTGTCACTCACAGCGGTCCTAAGCAATGCAAGTAATCAAGGAACATGCAGCAGCGGTTGTCCAGTTTCAGAAGTGTCTATCATATGTTCCTAACATACAATTAAGTAATCAAGGAACAAGCAGCAGCAGTTGTTTCCATACAAGTCAGTATCAATCACAAATAAGTACCAAAACAAATTCAAGTAAGTAATGCAATCTGTCGCTCACAGCAGTCCTGAGCAATGCAAGTAATCAAGGGGAACATGCAGCAGCAATTGTCCAGTTTCAGCAGTGTCTATCATACGTTCCTAACATACAATTAAGTAATCAAGGAACAAGCAGCAGCAGATGTTTGCATACAAGTCAGTAACAATCACCAATAAGTACCGAAACATATGCAAGTAAGTAATGCAATCTGTCACTCACAGCGGTCCTAAGCAATGCAAGTAATCAAGGAAAATGCAGCAGCAGTTGTTCAGTTTCAGAAGTCTCTATCATACGTTCCTAACATATAATTAAGTAATCAATAAACAAGCAGTAACAGATGTTTCCATACAAGTTAGTAACAATCAACAATAAGTACCGAAACATTTGCAAGAAAGGAATGGAATCTGTCACTCACAGCGGTCCTGAGTAATGCTAGTAATCAAGGAACATGATGCAACAGTTGTCCAGTTTCAGCAGTGTCTATCATACGTTCCTAACATACAATTAAGTAATCAAGGAACAAGAAGCATTAGATGTTTCCATACAAGTCAGTAACAATCTCCAATAAGTACCGAAACATATGCAAGTAAGTAATGCAATCTGTCTCTCACAGCGGTCTAAGGAACATGCAGCAGTAGTTGTCCAGTTTCAGCAGTGTCTTTCATACATTTCTAACGTACAATTAAGTAATCAAGGAACAAGCAGCAGCAGATGTTTCCATACAAGTCAGTAACAATCACCGATTAGTACCGAAACAAATGCAAGTAAGTAATGTAATCTGTCACTCATAGCAGTCCTGAGCAATGCAAGTAATCAAGGGGAATATGCAGCAGCAGTTGTCTAGTTTCAGCAGTGTCAATCATACGTTCCTAACATACAATTAAGTAATCAAGGAACAAGCAGCAGCAGATGTTTCCATACAAGTCAGTAACAATCACCAATAAGCACCGAAACATATGCAAGTAAGTAATGCAATCTGTCACTCACAGCGGTCCTGAGCAATGAAAGTGATCAAGGAACATGCAGTATTAGTTGTCCAGTTTCAGCAGTGTCTATCGTACGTTCCAAACATACAATTAAGTAATCAAGGAACAAGCAGCAGCAGATGTTTTGCATACAAGTCAGTATCAATCACCAATAAGTACCGAAACAAATTCAAGTAAGTAATGCAATCTGTCACTCACAGCGGTCCTGAGCAATGCATGTAATCATGGAACATGCAGCAGCAGTTTCAGCAGTGTCAATCATACGTTCCTAACATACAATTAAGTAATCAAGGAACAATCTGTCGCTCAGAGCGGTCCTGAGGAATGCAAGTAATCAAGGAACATGCAGCAGCAGTTGTCCAGTTTCAGCAGTGTCTATCATACGTTCCTAACGTATAATTAAGTAATCAAGGAACAAGCGGCAGCAGATGTTTCCATACAAGTCAGTAACAGTCACCAATAAGTACCGAAACATATGCAAGTAGGTAATACAATCTTTCACTCACAGTGGTCCTGAGCAATGCAAGCATTGTCCAGTTTCAGCAGTGTCTATCATACGTTCCTAACATACAATTAAGTAATCAAGGAACAAGCAGCAGCAGATGTTTCTATACAAGTCAGTAACAATCACCAATAAGTACCGAAACATATGCAAGCAAGTAATGCAATCTGTCGCTCACAGCGGTCCTGAGCAATGCAAGTAATCAAGGAACATGCAGCAGCAGTTGTCCAGTTTCAGCAGTGTCTATCATTCGTTTCTAACATACAATTAAGTAATCAAGGAACAAGCGGCAGCAGATGTTTCCATACAAGTCAGTAACAATCACCAATAAGTACCGAAACATATGCAAGTAAGTAATGCAATCTGTCACTCACAGCGGTCCTGAGCAATGCAAGCATTGTCCAGTTTCAGTATTGTCTATCATACGTTCCTAACATACAATTTAGTACTCAAGGAACAAGCAGCAGAAGATGTTTCCATACAAGTCAGTATCAATCACCAATAATTACCAAAACAAATTCAAGTAAGTAATGCAATCTGTCACTCACAGCAGTCCTGAGCAATGCAAGTAATCAAGGGGAACATGCAGCAGCAATTGTCCAGTTTCAGCAGTGTCTATCATACGTTCCTAACATACAATTAAGTAATTAAGGAACAAGCAGCAGCAGATGTTTCCATACAAGTCAGTAACAATCACCAATAAGTACCGAAACATATGCAAGTTAGTAATGCAATCTGTCACTCAGAGCGGTCCTGAGCAATGCAAGTAATCAAGGAACATGCAGCAACAGTTGTCCAGTTTCAGCAGTATCTATCATACGTTCCTAACGTACAATTAAGTAATCAAGGAACAAGCAGCATCAGATGTTTCCATACAAGTCAGTAACAATCATCAATAAGTACCGAAACATATGCAAGTAAGTAATACAATCTGTCACTCACAGCGGTCCTAAGCAATGCAAGTAATCAAGGAACATGCAGCAGCGGTTGTCCAGTTTCAGAAGTGTCTATCATATGTTCCTAACATACAATTAAGTAATCAAGGAACAAGCAGCAGCAGATGTTTCCATACAAGTCAGTATCAATCACCAATAAGTACCAAAACAAATTCAAGTAAGTAATGCAATCTGTCACTCACAGCAGTCCTGAGCAATGCAAGTAATCAAGGGGAACATGCAGCAGCAATTGTCCAGTTTCAGCAGTGTCTATCATACGTTCCTAACATACAATTAAGTAATCAAGGAACAAGCAGCAGATGTTTCCATACAAGTCAGTAACAATCACCAATAAGTACCGAAACATATGCAAGTAAGTAATGCAATCTGTCACTCACAGCGGTCCTAAGCAATGCAAGTAATCAAGCAAAATGCAGCAGCAGTTGTTTAGTTTCAGAAGTCTCTATCATACGTTCCTAAAATATAATTAAGTAATCAATGAACAAGCAGTAACAGATGTTTCCATACAAGTTAGTAACAATCAACAATAAGTACCGAAACATTTGCAAGGAAGGAATGGAATCTGTCACTCACAGCGGTCCTGAGCAATGCAAGTAATCAAGGAACATGCAGCAGCAGTTGTCCAGTTTCAGCAGTGTCTATCATTCGTTCCTAACATACAATTAAGTAATCAAGGAACAAGCGGCAGCAGATGTTTCCATACAAGTCAGTAACAATCACCAATAAGTACCGAAACATATGCAAGTAAGTAATGCAATCTGTCACTCACAGCGGTCATGAGCAATGCAAGCATTGTCCAGTTTCAGTATTGTCTATCATACGTTCCTAACATACAATTAAGTAATCAAGGAACAAGCAGCAGCAGATGTTTCCATACAAGTCAGTATCAATCACCAATAAGTACCAAAACAAATTCAAGTAAGTAATGCAATCTGTCACTCACAGCAGTCCTGAGCAATGCAAGTAATCAAGGGGAACATGCAGCAGCAATTGTCCAGTTTCAGCAGTGTCTATCATACGTTCCTAACATACAATTAAGTAATTAAGGAACAAGCAGCAGCAGATGTTTCCATACAAGTCAGTAACAATCACAAATAAGTACCGAAACATATGCAAGTAAGTAATGCAATCTGTCACTCAGAGCGGTCCTGAGCAATGCAAGTAATCAAGGAACATGCAGCAACAGTTGTCCAGTTTCAGCAGTATCTATCATACGTTCCTAACGTACAATTAAGTAATCAAGGAACAAGCAGCATCAGATGTTTCCATACAAGTCAGTAACAATCACCAATAAGTACTGAAACATATTTCAAGTAAGTAATGCAATCTGTCACTCACAGCGGTCCTAAGCAATGCAAGTAATCACGGAACATGCAGCAGTAGTTGTCCAGTTTCAGAAGTGTCTATCATATGTTCCTAACATACAATTAAGTAATCAAGGAACAAGCAGCTTCAGATGTTTCCATACAAGTCAGTAACAATCACCAATAAGTACCGAAACATATGCAAGTAAGTAATGCAATCTGTCACTCACAGCAGTCCTGAGCAATGCAAGTAATCAAGGGGAACATGCAGCAACAGTTGTCCAGTTTCAGCAGTGTCTAT
>JAANYP010004295.1:0-19517 GCA_020465985.1 Centrapalus pauciflorus
AACTGTTTTATTCTAAGAAAACTTTGCATGCATGAAAACACACTTCTTTGCACGTTCTGAATGTCTCACACTTGGTTATCTCACATTCCTTAGAAGAATCCTTTTATACTCTCTCAGAGAATATTGGTGAAACTCCCAATTGGATGCAGAGATAGGGGAGTGTATTTCCAAAAAGACAAAACTACTTTTCTGCACGTTCTGACAAAACAACATTTGTCCCTACATTGCAGAATCTTTGTCTTTTTCATTTTGTCTCTGTTGCAGACTGTTTTACCTTAAAGAGGAATGTCAACTTTAATCCTGTCCTCTTCTTATAGAGCCATTTTGATATAAGAGATGGCCTGTCACCCATTTCATATATCCACTTTGTCTTCATGTATCAGAACAGCTTAGGCAGTGTAAGCAGTTTCTGATTTTCCACTTTGTCTTCGACTTGCAAACTGATCTTTTCGTCCAAGACAATACATGATGACATGGAAACAAATTTGTCAAGATCAAATCACCTAAGATTAACTGGTTTGAATAAATCAGAGTGAAACCAACAATCTTGTTTTTGAATCAAAATCCAATTAAGAAGTTTGCGGAATAACACTTAATTGTTTTAAGAGAACTTTCGGAATAGTAAAAACAAAATAAGTAAAACAGAAAAACACTATTAATATCCAAACCTCTTGTATTGATAACCACTGATTACACGAACCTCTAATCTATTTGATTAGACGAAGAACACAAATTGTTCTTAGGGTTTTACACCCTTAGAGTCTTGAGAAACTTAATCAGAATACGAGTTACAACTTTAATTGCTACGTACCGATTACACAAGAAAGACCTAGTCTATCTCTATTTATAACCTTCTGATTTGTTTCCTTGACAAACTGTGATTTCTCTTGAGTAGATATCTTTAGAAGATCTTCAAATCTTGAAATCTTTATCACTTCCTGATTTGTAGCACTTTCTGTTATTATGTTAGAAGCAGCTTGAACTTTATCTCTGGAAGCTTGAACATTCTGAACTAGTAGCTCGAGTTTCTTGAACTAGCAGCTTGAACTTTGTAATTACACAGATATACTACTAACACCTTCAGAAATCCTAACTAACAGCTTGACATACTTAGTTTATTTCCCAACAATCTCCCCTAACTTAAAGTCTTTACTAAGACTTTAAGATTCTTTACAGGTTCAAAAATAAGGAAATATTTACAAAGTAAAATTGTTATCTTCAAACTAAGCCATCCAAAAACTTACATATTCACAGTTGTGCAAGTTTCTGCCCTAGAGCCTGTATGAAGTTTCTTTTCAACTCTTCATTCTCACAATTAGTCTTCATTGTATTCATCTGATGTAGCCATTCTTTTGGAAGATCAAGGAACTCTATAGAATAGAATCTACTGGATCCATCTGCCAGTTTGAGTCTATATGTCATGGATATTTCGTATACATCAACCTGTTCAATCTTCATTTCCTTGGCAGCCTCTATTTCTGATCTTGTCAATTCTGGTTCCATGATGCTCTGAAGACCTACCATGAAGTTTTGAACCCATGCAATTGGAGATCTAGAGTGACTTGCCTTCCCAAAATTGTACATTTGAGTCAGCTCTGCTCTAGTCATGCTTTGAACAATCTGAAACAGGTTCCTATACTCTTCATCTTGACCAACTTCTCTTTTAACCACAAGATGATGTACTAAATCAATGTTATCCAATGATTTGACATACCATAAAGTAATTGGTGGTTTTGAAAAGTCATGCTTACTTAAGGCTTTCTCTATTTCCATGGCCTTCTGCAATTGCTGATCAAACATAACCCTTTTCACTTTATCAAACTTTGCTTGAGAGATTTCTTCTGGTTGAGACATAGCTACAGTTTAAGAAGGTTCCTTTGATTGAGGCACATCATCAGTATGAGATTGTGCTTTGGCTTTGGCAGTGGCTTCATCATACAAAGCCTGGAGTCTCTCTGTAGTCCATGTATGTGCAATAGCCCTTGGAATACCAGCACTTGCAGAATTTACTTGCCAATGTATTAAAAATCTTCTGTGCTCTGCCTTTGAATACCCTGTTGGCCTTTACCTCTTCTTTTGTCCCTCTTTGACAACAAATCCATGTAGATAGTCACTAAGGGTTTCATCATCACCCATAGAAGCTTGAGCTTGTTGATAAAAATTTTTGTCTTGTTCCTCTGCAAGTCTTCTAGCCAGTTCAATATCAGCAGCAACTGCTAGAGGTGAACCTGGGACTGCTGACTGAATGTGGGATCTCCTGATTCTTCCCCTTTTTGGATGCATTGGTTTGATCAGAAGGATCAAAAACCATTGCTAACAGGGTTTGATTCTGTTTCTCTAGCTGTACAATCTTGGTACCATAAAGCTTCAACCCTAGCTGGAATTGGGCAAGCTTTTGTTGTTGGACTGCTGAGAGCCTTTGGAGTGCATGAATTTGTGATCCATGTGCAGCAATAGTGGACTTGTAGTGTTCCAAAATAGCTACAACAAGTTTCAGTTGGGGATCCGTCAAAATCATTAGTAACAGACTGGCCTCAAGATCTTCAAATGATAAAGGTATTTGAGAATTATCATTGGCACCAATACCTGATGTACTAGTAGCATCTGGGCCCCTCTGTTCTTGGTACTGGGGACTTCAGGTGCTTGCACAACCTCTGTTGCCATGGGTGTGGTCTTAGTGATGTTAGAACTGTCATGTGCCCCTTGTGCAGAAGCATCAGTAGTTCCAGTCAAAAATCCCATATGAACATCCTCAGAAGGGATGGTCACCTCCATATTGAGGTTGGGAGAGTCCTCAGTTGGTTCCCTTTGGATATGCTGTGCAAGAGGGCAGGGATATTTGGTTCTGCCTGTTGGACTGAGGTGGGAGGAGCACCTGCAATCCTTTATTTCTTTTTAGTGTATATTTTGAGTGGTGGGGCTGGGGAGGTATGTCTGACAGAAGGTTCAGAAGGGGTATTTGTATCATGGGGAGTGGGTTGGGATCCTTGGGGTGAAGCAGTAATGTGGGGTTGAGCCTGCTCAGGATCCTCTCCCCTGTTTCATGGAATGATATTCTGCATTGCTTGAGACAATGAGACATCAACAACATGAAAATTTACACTTTGTTTTAAAAGTCTTTTTACAGTTTGTAAAGAGTGCTTATGAGAAACATATACCATCTTATGTATTTTTAAAGAATTGCAAGATTTCGCAATTATTTCAGAAAAGAATCGAGGATACATCAAAAATTTTCCTTTCTTTAAGGCATGATGCCTTAACATCCCTTGAAAAATCATATTTGAAAAATTAAAATTTTGGCCTGTTGATAAGCAAACTAAAGCGGGTGCAATATTTGAAGAAAATTCAGACCAACAAATTCTCTTTGGACTCAGACATTGTTAGATAATATGAATAAGTTATTTCCATTTGGGGCCAAAATTTGCTTTGAAAAATGTAAATGTATCCGTTGGTTCCCTAAACCCTATCTCAAATAAACCTTTACGCAAAGAAGTTAAAGGAAGATCATTTATACCTTCAGCATGTTGCAGTTGCAAATACTGTCGAATGGAGTCCTTAGAGATGGTGACTGATTGACCATCGATGGTAGACACAAGAGTTGTGACTCCATCGTTTATGTTCAGACGGGCTTTGTCCCAGAACTGCTCTATGTGTGATACATAGATGGTAGGGTTTACTGTAAGAGCATAGTAGATGGATAAACTATAGAGAAAGTCCATCATCTCATGAAATGCTTGCAGTTCAGCATGCTTGAGGGTGTATGGAAGGCAGTTGTGGTCTTTGACAAACTCCATTGGTGCTCAAGAACGAAACGATTTAGGGATGGCATGAAGTTAGGGAATCGCAAAGAGAGGGAATGAGAGAGCTCTGGTTTGATATTCAGAAACTGGTAGTTGTAACTGAACGAAACTAGGATTTTTAAGGGTTTTTGATTTAAAAAATATCTAGTCCCGCGTTCAAACTCCTTAGAAATGACTGAAATGCCCTGCACACCTAACAGACCAATTGAAAACAACTAACAGTTTGAGAAAATATACTAGCAGCTTGAGAATATTCTCAAGCTGTTAGTTGTACACCGAGCCATATCTATTGGAACAGTGTCTCCACCTTAACTAAACACATAAAACAAGAATTTACACAAATTACAAGAGATGGTAACTTAAGGGAGGTTAATCCATGTTTACCATACCAATATTTGAAACCAGAATAGTGAATCTTCCTACATCAAAAGGTTTAGTAAAAAAATCTGCTAACTCATCATCAGTATGAATTTTGGTAACTTAAATTAACTTCTTTTCATTACAATCCCGTATAAAATGAAATCTAATATCTATAAGCTTAGTTTTGGGAAACTTTACTGGATTTTGTATAATACTTATTGCACTTGAATTGTCAATATATATAGGAGTAGATAGAAAGTTCATACCATAGTCTCTTAGTTGGTTCTGAATCCACATAACCTGAGAGCAGCAGTAAGCAGTTGCAACATACTCTGCCTCAGTGGATGATGTGGATACTGTGGTTTGCTTCTTGCACTGCCATGAGACTAGTCTTGCTCCTAGATATTGCCATCCTCCAGTTGTTGACTTCCTATCTATATTTCAGCCTCCATAGTCCCTATCAGATGATGCTGTTAATTCAAGAGGACAATCCTTAGGATACCATATGCCCAATTTTGGTTGGCTTTTTAGATAACTAAAGATCGTTTTAACAACAAACAGGTGTGAGTCCTTTGGGGCACATTGGGATCTGGCACAAACATAAACAGTAATATATCAGGTCTAGAAGATGTTAAATACATAAGTGAACCTATCAAAGATCTATACAAATGTATGTCCACATCTGCTCCTTCTTTGTCTGCATCAAGTTGCTTGTGAGTGTCCATTGGAGTGCTTGCAATCTTTGTATCCTTGTATCCAACCTTTTCCAGAATGTCATTCACATACTTTGACTGACCGATGAAGAGACCAGTGGGCTTCTGCTTGACTAGCAATCCTAGAGAGAAAGTTAATTCACCCATTGAACTCATCTGAAACTTTTTGTGCATCAAAGTCTCAATGCCCTTGTAAAGCATGTCATTGGTTGATCCAAAGATGATATTATCAACATAGATATGAAAAAGTAGGATCTTTGTTTCGATAGTCTTTGTGAACAATGTCTTGTCTAGAGTACCTCTCTTGAATCCATTCTGCAGTAAGTAGGAGGACAGAGTGTCATACCATGCTCTAGGGGCTTGATGTAACCCATAGAGTGCTTTATCTAACTTGTAGACTATGTCAGAATACTTGTAGTCACCAAACCCAAGAGGTTAACACACATAGAACTCCTCATCAATTGTACCATACAAGAATGCAGATTTTACATCCATTTGGTACACCTTGAACCCTTTGTAGCTTGCATAGGCTAAGAACAGTCTGATGGCTGCAATCCTTGCTAATGGAGCAAAGACATCATCTTAGTCTATTCCTTCTTGTTGAGTATACCCTTGAGCTACTAGCCTTGCTTTGTTCTTGTTCACTACACCTCTTTCATCCTTTTTGTTCATGAATGCCCATCTTGTACCAATTGCCTTCTTCCCTTTAGGCAATTCAACCAGTTGCCACACATTCTGAATCTTAAACTGTAATAGCACTTCTTGCATGGCTTCAGTCCAAGATAGATCCTTTAGTGCCTCAGATGCCTTCTTTGGTTCTAGCTGTGACATGAAACTGGCATGTTCAAATGTAGCTAGACTGAACTCAGGCACTTCTTCTTCAGAAACAGTTGTTTCCTTGTGGATCATATTCCTTGTTTGTACATGTGTGCGTGGATCTCCCATGATCTGGTTGAGTGGATGATATTTGTGAATCCTGAGTGTGGGTTCACTTTCTACCTGAATTGTGCTTCCTAGGTTGGTGTCATCACCTTTTGCATAGCTTGATGATTATGCTTCATGAGTAACAGTTTGATCTGGAGTTGGGACTGCTTCCCTATTTGGTGGAGCTGTTACTTCAGGACTTGGGACTGGTACCTCAAACTCTTTACCTTTTTCTTGTTGATCAATCAGGACCCTAGGTGGGTCACAAGTGAGAAATGGAAGAATAGTGTATTCGTCCCAACTATCAGAATCTTCAACATCTTAAGTCTTTGTGCCAACAGTCTGAACTTTTGTGCTGGCAACATGAGGATTTGTACTGGCAACATGAGAATTTGTGCTTCCAGTTTGAGCATTGTTTTCAACTGTGCCTGTAGAGTACTCATCAAAACTCTGAGAATTGGTTAGAGATTCTAAATCAAACAACCAATCAGGACCAGTGCCATTAACATTTGCAGTGTTTACATTAAATTCAACATTGACACTTTCTTCAATGATTTTAGAAACCCTGTTATAAACTCTATAAGCATTGCTCTGTGTGGAGTATCCTACAAAGGACCCTTCCTCAAATTTACTCTCAAACTTACCTAAGTGAGTTTTAGTATAGAGTATAGTGCATGGACAACCAAAGGGTTTTGGAAGTTAACTAAGGGAATCCTATGGTGAAACAACTCATATGGAGTTTTCCCTTGTGCCTGGACAACTTGGACCCTATTTAGAACATAACAGGTTGTATTAACTGCCTCTGCCCAGAAGGTCATTGGCAATTTGGAATCGGCCAACATGGTCCTAGAAGCTTCTATTAATGTTTAATTCTTCCTTTCAGCTACCCCTTTCTGTTGTGGTGTTCTAGGTGCACTATACTGTTTTGCAATTCCTTTTGACTCACAGAAGCTGTTTAGTTCATGATTTTTAAACTCAGTTCCATTGTCTGACCTGATCACCTTTACTTTTAAGTTAGTTTGGTTTCAATTTTTAGAATAATGGATATAACTAACTCAGCAGTCTCATCCTTAGTCCTATGAATATAGACTCGTGTAAACCTGGTGAAATCATCAACAATGACTAAGCAGTAAGTTGTTTTATCCAAACTCAAAACAGATGTTGGACCAATAAGATCCATGTGAAGGAGTTGTAATGCATTTGAGATTGAATTTACTTCTTTGGCCTTATGAGAAGTGTGAAGACCACCCCTTACGGGGCAGTCGTCACGAGTCTAGGTCCCACATCATGCAACACAATATCAATCATAACTAAGATAGAGTAATTAAGTTGCGGAATTATAAATTATAGGTACAAAATATTAGGATAAGTTTAATACAGTTTACAGTTTTAAAATTAAACTTATATGGGTACAATACTAATCTAAGTCATGTCATCATACATTCAAATCAATTCTACCCAAACCACCACAATTATCGTCTGCCAATCTGTACCGAAGTGTTTGTTGAGTAGTGGTCTATGAAAAGTTCGACTTGATTCTTTTAAGACCTAAGAACTAGGTCCAGAAGGTGATTTTCCTTTATCTTATCCTGTAAAAAGATCAAACGACAACTGTGAGTAAAGCTTATGAGAATGTAGATTTTCAGATTACATGCATTATCAAGCGGATCATGGGTCTAGCGTGATATGTCTTGACTGGCACTACAGCCACTCATGATTGAGACATAGTAGTCAGAGAGTCGGATGATGTTCAAGCCACGCTCATGCTTAAATTGTGGGGATCAGCCACAAACTGGGCTAGCTACCAGTAAATCAACATGGCGGAACATCGGAGTATCATTACCAAGTTCAATGGAACTGGTGAAATAGCATGGTCTAGAACTTTGGCCATCTGCATTAGAGTGATAAGCAGTACTCATAGAGATTCGAGTACCCAATGCCTCTTGCAGCGCTTTCCAGAATCTTGAAGTGAAACGACTATCACGATCAGAGACGATAGACTTCGGCTCACCGTGACGAGAAATTATTTCAGTGATGTACATTGTGCCAATCTATCAAGAGAATACGTCTCTTTCATCGGTATAAAATGAGCTGACTTCGTTAATCCATCCACGACTACCCAGATGGAGTCGTGCTGTCTCTTGGTCTTTGGCATTTTCGTGACGAAGTCCATGGTTATATGTGTTAGTACATCCTGTGTGACTATAACAGTCTAAGTATAGATAGCATTTTGTGTAAGTCAATTTACTTGCTATTGAATATTAACAAGTGTTTGATATATGTTGATTACATGTGTTTGATATTGATTGTCGGTATGTTTGAACATAGGGTTATGTGTTACAATAAGTTCAAACATAAAGTTCAAAGATAAGTTCAAACATAAGTTTGAAGTCAAAGGTTCGAATTTGATAGAGGACAAGTTCGAAAAGGCCTTGGGCCAAGTTCGAACTTGTCCTAGACAAAGTCGAACCGGGTGTTATAATTAAGGGTTAATTCGATTAATTATTAGACTTTTGCGGATTTTGTCAGAGTCTTTTAGCAAAAGGCGATCTCGAACTTGCAAGCAATCAGAGAGTTTCGTTTGGAGAGAATCATCTTGTCGGGACGATCCGTTGTTCGTCTATCACTGTGTTAGTCTCCGTGTTTCGGTGTGCGTGGTCTATCCGTCAAGCCGCTAACGAGGATTCGGCACTCGTTGGCAGGTGTCGCGTCAGGATAGGATCCGTAGGTAGGCGGCCTTACAAGTGGTATCAGAGCCATTAGGGTGTTCGTGGTGTTCTTCTTGTTCACAAGTAACATCTGTGGTTTCTTGACGTTTTGGACGGTCAAATCACGTTTTTGGATAGATTTCGAGTTTTACTAGTAAGATATCGGGAAAAAGTTCATATTAGTTCAACATTTTTGGTCGAAATCAAAGTTTTTAATCCTAAAAACTTTTGTTTAATCTGAAAAGTTGAAAAGTTTCAAACTTTTAGCCGTTTTTCGAACTTGCGGCGCTCGAACATCAAGGGGGTATTAGGGTTTATTCAAAATTTGATTTTGTCAGAAAATACGCTCCTGTCGAAGTTATTTTAGGGTTTGATTTGAGTTTAATTCATTCGAATTTGCCAATTTTTGAATTTCACTATATTCGAATTTAAAGCTTCGAGATTATCTAAATCTTCGAATTTGTCAAATATTTTGAATTTGGTTGAAGTTCAAACTTAATTTTGAATTTAATTTCAAAAAAATTTAAAATTAATTATATTCGAACTTCCTCAAGTTCGAAAGTGTTTATTTAAATTAATTTCGAATTAAATTAATTAAGTTTTAAATTCAAACTTTTACGAAACAATGACAAGTTTGCAAAGGTTTATTGAAATGGATCATGAGGTCGGAAAGACAAATTCTCCACCTAAGTTGATGAAGTTGGAGGATTATTATTGGTGGGAGGATAGGTTCGCCGACTTCGCTCATTTCAATGATATGAGAATGTGGATTTGTTTTGACGAGGGATACATTCCACCTAGAACAGAAGTTGAGGGACGTCAACGAGTCCTATCATATCAAATGATGAAGGATGATAATAAGAAGTTATATGAGGCCGAGAACCGAGCATTCTCGATTATTAGAATGGCTTTACCTCAGGAAATCCTACACACATTTCACAATCAACGAACAGCAAAAGAGTTGTGGGATGCTTTGGAGAAAAGGTGTGAAGGTAATCCGAGGGTTAGGAAAGGTAGAATGGAAATGCTCAAGCAGCAGTTCGCTATTTTCAAGGCTTTGAAAAACGAAAAGCTGGATGAGACCATTACTAGGTTCTATCATTTGTTGACTGAGTTACACAACCACGATGTCGAGTATTGTGAGTCCGAGAAGATTGGAAAAATTCTAGATGCTTTACCAGCCAAATGGGAGATGTATGTGGCGCTGATAGAGCATGATAAAGAAAAGTTTGAGACTCTAACTCTAGAAAAAGTCATAGGAACGCTGAGGGCCTATAACTTTGAATTGCTGAAGAAGGAACGGGATTATGACCAAGTACAGGATCCGGATATGTATTTTGGGAAGTCCAAACCTTCAGTGGCAAGTGAATTGAAGACGGCTACAACATTCTTTACGGGTGAAACATCGACTCCGGTTGAAGTAGATGACTCAGGGAGCCGGGCTTTCTTAGGGTACTCCAAACCGAAAGAAAAGCCAACTTAGCCTGCATCTACGACTCAAGGATACTTAAGGATGCCGATAAGCGCAAAATCAGCTGAATATCACTTAAATCTTTTGGCTTCATTTGTGGTCGCCTATGGCAAATGCGTTCAAGGGAAAATCAACGATCCTGCGCTATAGAATGAGGATTATGATCAGGTGGACCCTGATGATTTAGAAGAGATGGTTCTGCAATGGCAACTGGCCATGGTGACTCAGCGAGTCAAGAGATTCATCAAGAGGACGGGCAGAAATCTCAATGTCAGCAACAATAAATTTGGGTTTGATAAATCCAAAGTTAAGTGCTACAACTGCCAAGGTTTAGGACATTTTGCTAGAGAGTGTCAAAGACCTAAAGTTGAGAACTACCAGAACCAGTACCAGAATCAGTCTCAAGGGAGATATCAGCCGGGTAGTTCAAGTAATCAGGCAAACATAGCTGGTCTGTTAACCAATGTCACATCTGACAGACAGCTTGATGGAACATATGACTGGAGTACACATCCAGAGTCTAACGCTAGAGCCTTCATGGCTGAAGTGACAGAGACTGGAAGTGTCGGAGCAGAGGAAGAGACAGAGGACAGCAATCAGAATGATACCAGTCATGTGCTAGTTGAGAAGTCAGACAGTCAGACAATTCTAGAGTTTGCTGCACAAATGGCAAACGTGGATTCAGCTCACGCAAAGTTAATTCTGAACTCCTCTACATTCCGCGATTTATGTGCTTTCTGTGCTAGTACTAACGATAGATTAAATTTAGTGCTTGAATCACATACAAATCTAACTGCTCAAAATGAATCCTTAAAATCGGACAACGCTAGCCTCTTAGATATAAAAGAAGACCTTAGAAATAAGCTTAAGGCAGATGCACAACATGTCATATTTCTAAAAGATAAGCTGAATGAGCAGTGTGTTAGAATAGAACTAATGTATGAACATGTTGAGGCATTGACCAAAGAGCTTAAGGTTAAAGAGGTAGAGCTAGCTGAAGCTAAGGTGAAGGTAGCAGAGGTGAATAGTAAACTGGAAAAGTTTAGGAACTCTTCACTGAACCTAGGAAAGATCTTAGTTGCACAACGTCAGTCTAAGAAACCTGTAGGTTTAGGGTATAATGAGAGTCCTCCACCCTTCAATGATAACTATGTGCCTTGGCCTCAGGAGAAAACTGATAAATCAGTTGACTCAGAGGTAGCATCAGAACCTATGTCTGAAACTGTTACGGATAAAGAAACTAGGGTGACTTGTAACAATGTCAAGATTAAGAAGGTCAAATTTGTGCCATCTTCTAGTGATAAGCTTGTAGGAGAAGCCAGACCTGACCTTAATAATCAAAAGGTGGAAACAGTCACTATAGTTGAGACGAAAGAACAATACACTAGTGAGACACCTAAGTCAAAGGGCACGCATAAGAAGTCTATTGACAAAATGTCTTGTTTTAGATGTCATAAAAAGGGACATGTTGCTTCTATTTGTCAACATAGGAAGGTAGAATCTACACCTAAAAATGGAAAGCCGGAACAACATAAATGGTCTCCAAGTGTAGCAAGCACAAGTGGTTCTCAAAACACCGAGAAAATTGTGCAAGCCACACCTAAGAATGCTGTGAAACAAACACCTGTGTCAGGTCGACCCAATGATGTGGTTAGGACTAATTCACCGAATAGAGTCCCTAATCAAACTAGGTCAGGACCTCAACAAAATTATAGGAGTACTACACCTAGAAGAGCTTACACTCCGGTTAGGTCACACACTCCTGTAAGACATCAAACACCAGGTAGAGCCCCGGGATATTACTCGGAAATGCCTTATAATCGAAATTATTCAAGGGCTCCACAGCAAATGCCTACACAAAGGGCGGGAGTGAACTTAAATCACTCTGCACCACAACAGGCTCTAAATCGAACACCCAAGTCACCTGAAAGGAGAGATGGGTATTTGAAAGAGTTCAAGTATGTGGACGAGAATGGTATTACCAAGTCAGTTATGGCTTGGGTTCCCCGTGATAACTAACCTTTTTTCTTTAATGTGCAGGAGATAACTATAGGTCCAAACAACAAGTGGTTCGTCGATAGTGGGTGCTCTAGGCACATGACTGGGGAAAGAAGTCTACTCACAGACTTCAAGGGAGGGAACAGGGGATTTGTATCATTCGCTGGTAATTAAGGAGGAAATATCACCGGACTGGAGTGGTCACTAATGGGACAATCAAACTGGATAAAGTTTACCACGTTGATAAACTTGATCACAATCACATTAGTGTATCTAAAATCTGTGATAAGAAGAACTCAGTAATCTTCACTGATACTGAGGCGTTAGTGCTAAAACTGGGATTTAAAGTACCTGAAGAGTGGATATTGATGAGGGCCCCAAGGAAGAATGACCTATACATGCTGGACATGAATAAACCAGAATCTTCGATGGGACCAATATGTCTAATATCAAAAACTTCAGAGACCGAATCAGTTTTATGGCACAGACATATGGCACACTTGCACCTGAGAAAAATGAATTACATTACGAAAAATGGATTGGTGCAAGGTGTTCCAATGAAGAGTTTTCAGTTTGAAGACAAGTGTGTACCGTGCAAGAAAGGAAAACAACACAAGAAGGCACACAAGTCCAAGACTCGGAACTCTATATCTGCCGCTTTCGATTTGTCGCATAAGGACCTGTTCGGACCAATCAACAAAAGGTGTATAGGTGGTAGTTGGTACTGCTTAGTTATCACTGATGATTACTCACGATTTTCATGGGTTTTCTTTTTAGGTACGAAGGACGAGACAACTGCCAAGCTAATCGGGTTCTTAGACCAAGTCGAATTCTCCTATGGGACGCAGGTAAAACGTATCAGGAGTGATAACGGAACGGAATTTAAAAACACAGTAATTGGTGTATATTGCCTATCTAAAGGCATAGTGCATCAATTTAGTGCACCATATGAGCCACAACAAAATGGGGTGGGAGAACGGAAAAACAGGTTTTTGATTGAGGCAGCAAGGACCATGCTCTCGGATTCAAAGCTTCCTACCATGTTTTGGGGGGAGGCAGTGAATATTGCTTGTCATGTTTTAAATCGGGTCCTTACTGTCAAATCATTGAACAACACCTGTTATGAAGTTTTGAATAAAAGGCCACCAAATTTAACTGGCTTCGAACCATTTGGGGTACCATGTACGTTAATGAAAACAAAACATCAACCTAAGTTTGGTGAAAAGGCTGACGAAGGTTATTTCCTAGGTTATGTGCCGAACTCACCAAATAAAAGGGTTTTTAACAAATCAAATGGTACTGTAGAAATTGTGCATAACATTGATGTGACTAGTTATACACATGAACCCCAAACTGTTCCGGAATGGATTTTTGATTATGACAAACTGTTTGAATCATTTAACATTCCTTGGGATGGAAATACAGGTACAATCAAACAGGACTTATCGTCATTAAATCTGAATGACGACGATCAAAGTTTTTCGAGGATGACCTTTCCATTAACATCTGAGCCTACAACAACAGAAGATAGATCTCCAGCAGAGAATGATTCTGAGTTGCCTACAAACGAAAATCAGACAACAAATTCTAATTCTGAGGAAAGTGATCATGAGGAAGAAAATGTAGCGTCTAAAGTCGTTCCCCCGTTAGGTGAAATAGGATCAAACTTAGGAGATAATCTTAGGTTGATGAGATAGAAACATCGAGGATTAATAAGGATCATCCAGTTGATAGGAAATCCGAATGTTGGTGTGAGGACTAGGATTAGTTTGAATAACAACACAGTGTTGTTGTCGGTGATCAATGACTCCGAGGCTTTTCACACTTGCTTGTATTCATGTTTCATCTCGCAAGTAGAGCCGAAGAATGTGCAAATGGCACTGAAAGACAATTCTTGGGTTGAAGCAATGCAGGAAGAACTGTCACAATTCAGGAAGCTTGAAGTGTGGGAGTTAGTTCCATTGCCTCGAGGAGAAGTTGTAATAGGAACCAAGTGGGTTTTTAAGTGCAAGAGAGATGATAGGGGTATAGTGTAGGTCCCGAGAGGTTCCCAAAGTATATAGCTTTAAGCTTTAGAGGGGGGGGGTGAATACAGCTATTTACAAACTACACACTATTTTCTCAATGTTTGTATGTATTATCAACAATTTGTTAATTACAAACAAGCTTGAATGCGGAATAGTTCAAGCTGAGATGACAGATACAACAGTATGTTCACTAGTCTAAGACAAACTCAAACTAGTATACAATGAATACACTCACTAAGAAGCACTCACTGTGTTTACAAGACTTAAGGGAACAGCTTATGTAAAACAGCTTAGACACACAGATACTGATTTACACAGAAGGCTTGCATGCATGAAAATCACACTTGCACGTTCACTCTTGGTTTCAGCACTTAGCTTTCTTCACACCTCTTTCTGTCCTTAGAAGCTTCCTTTTATACCCACTCAGAGGATCTAAGAGAAACATCTTCATTGGACGGAATGAAAAAGGAGAAGTCTTGTTGAAAAGACAACATAACCTTTTCTGCACTTTTCTGAAAAGCAGACTTGTCTTCACATGTGCAGAACTTTTGTCTTTTTACTTTGTCTACTGTTGCATTGCCTTTAACTAATTTAGGAATGTCAACTTTGCGTCTTTCTTCCTTGTAAAGGCCTATTTTGATATAAGAAAAAGGTCTGTCACCCTTTTTCAAATAACCTTTTGTCTTCATGTTACAGAACAGCGTGGGCAGGCTGAGCAGTTCTGTTTTCCACTTTGTCTTCGACTTTGTAAACTGATCATGTAGTCAAAAACAATACATGATGACTTGGAAACGTATTCCATAAAGTGTTTAGCCTGTTCACAAAGAACGGAACACTTTAAAATTGCCCAAGCTGCTCAACAGTGTAGAGCAGCGTAGACAGTTTATGTCCAGCCTGTTCAGCAGACAGAGCAGCTTGGACAAACTGTCTTAATTGCAACACATGCAACATATAGAACAGCTTTAGACTGATATTGCAAATCATTTTCAGGTTTCAATAAGGCATATAACAGGCCTTAAATTCAACCTTCAAATGCATCAACAGGTTTGATTATAAATCTCCCCCTCAGATGTAGAACAGGTTTGACTGAGGCCTTTTTGTGCCTAACAATCTCCCCCTATTTGCAATAACCAGTCTAAGCTGGTCTTATCAAAAATCACTATATATTTTTACAGTACATTTGCTGAAATAAAATTACAACATTACAGTAAAGTAAAAGATCAGTTTATATATACACTGATTCTTGATTTGATACAACAACACATGTTTTTACAAGAGTACAACTAATGTACTAATGTATTTTACAACTAATGTAAAAGAGAATTACAACATATGTAACATAGAGTACAACTAATGTACATTGGACTGTTTTTGTTGGGAGCAGAAAACGGTAAGCCTGTCCAACTGATGGACAGCTTCCATTCTTCACCTGCCCAGATGGCAGATGGACTTCACTGGACTGCAGATGGCATTCCTTGTTTGAATCTTCTTTCAAGTTCTTCCCTCGTTTCTTCCATTTCTTCAATTTCAACTCTGAGAAACATGAAGTTAGAATCTTGAAGCTCACCTCTGTTGTAAAATCCTCTCAGCTCATCCCAGATGGCTGCTCTCCATAAGCTGGACTGTCTGAAGGAGGAGGCAATTCTGAAGGCTGCAAGCTGCTTAAGACCAACTTTATGTAGGTCTGAAGCTCATTGAAAACATTTCTTTTGAGACAGGGGATCTACAAAAAATGCCCCTAACTCAGGCTCTTCAATTACTTTGCCATCTTCAAAATCTACTCCTTCAGGCAGACTGTGGTCAACTCCTTTAATTTCCACAGCATAATCTCCTTGTTCAATCATTATAAGGAGTTCTTCCAGCTCTGTGTCCTTCTTAGTCCTTCTGGCCTTTATTTTAGGATGTGTCACAAAGACACCTTCACTAACTTCCTTAGAAATCAGACCAAGATCCTTTACTCTTTCCATCAACTTCTTGACATATGCCCTGATCTGTTTAGCAGTTTCAGACTTTGATTCACTCAGGGCAACTGCCAGCTCAATCCACTCCCTGTATCCCATCTGAGCTACATCAGTGTGGTCATAAGTTTCCAATTCTGGGCCTGTTGCACCCATCCTTGTTATTTTAAGCTTCCACTGACTGCCTTTCCTTGATACAGGGACAGCTTTGACAATTGCTTCCTTGGCTAGCCTTCTTTCAGCAACATCATGAAACTTTTTCTTAGCCAAGTTGTCAAAGTGGTATTGAGCTCTTGCATGGGGTACTGTTGATTTGGTCACAGAGACCTGAGTACCTTTCTCTACTTCCTTCTCTTTCTCCCCTGCTGATTGTCTGGCAGCTTCCATTATTTTCTTTTGCACCTCCAAGGTAGACATTTTTAATTTTCTTTGCTTCTTGGAGTGCAAAGGATTTAGCAGCTTTAGCAGATTCTTCTTCTTTTCTCAATTCCTCCAGAGCTTGAAGCTGTTCTTCTCTAAACTCAAAGTACTTGTGCATAGGAAGACCCATCTCTTTAGCCCTGGCCTTGTGAAATTGAATTTCTGCCTGTTTCTGCTGTATGGGATCATCAGCTGCCTTTTCTTTTCCTTTAGCTGCTGCTGTAGTGACAGCAGCCTCAGGAATTTCCTCTTCTTCTTCTTCTTCTTCAGTTAGAATTAAGTGCCTCCTTTTACTGATAGGCCTGTCCTCAGGAATGACTTCCTCCCCCTTAGACTGAGCAGGGTTTGGAGAGACAGCCTGAGTAGGCATAGCAGCTTGAGAGGCACCTTCAGCTGTACCTGTTTCAAAGACATCTGCTGGCTGACCAGTGTGAGTTGCAGACACTGGTATCTCCTTAGGAGAAGAAGTTTTCTCCCCCTTAGACTTAGTCTTCGAGGCAGATGACTTCTCCCCTTTGAAGGAGATGAAGCAGCGACTTCAACACCTGGTCTGCCTGAAGACACAAAGTCAGCAGGCTTGCCAGCAGGTTTAGTAGAAGGTTTAGGACCAACAAGGCTAGTCACTAAGTAAGCCAAGTTATCCTTCACCTCAGTAATCTGGGAAAGACAGGTCTGAAGAGAGGAGGAGTGAGAATCAGCTAGGGAGGTTAGCCTAACTATGTTTTCCCTATCAGATGCTGTGAACAGCAAACTTTGAAGCTGTGCAAGATGTACTTCGAGAGAATCTTGCACATCACCAAGGTTTGAAGACACAGTATTAGATAGGGAGCCAATTAAGGTGGTCAGGCTGGCCAGAGTGGCAGGAAGAGTAGAAGTGCAAGAAGTAATTAGTGACGACAGCTGTTGGGAAATAGCTGTCATTGAGGACACAGAGTCCTGCTGAATGGAAAGAATAGAGGAGAGGGAGGTGGATACATTTTGCAGCTGAGCAGTGAGTGCTAACAGCTGTGGAGAATGATCAGGTTGTGAGGCGGTAGGGAAAGAGGTCTTGAACGAATCAAAGAACCCCTGAAGCTGTGCAGACACAGAGTCTGATATGATGGAGGGTAGAGAGTGCATGGTGTTTTTCAAAGAACCAACTTTGTTGGTCAGCAAAGAAAGCTGATCCTTCAAAGGCAGGTCTTTGGGAGATGGAGGTGTATGGGTAGATTGTTTTGAGTGGGTAGATGAAGAAGATGATGATGAAGCTGGTGTTTGAGGATGTGATGGAGATGGAAGAGGGACTTTGGACAGAAGCTCCATAGCCTGGGCAAAAGTAAGATGGCCCAGGTTGGAGGGATCAAGAGGTCCTTCAGCAGCGGCTGTAGCTGCATCACCAGGAGAAGGGGATGATGTTTGGGGCCTTTCAGATGCTGCTTGTGTTGCAACACCCTCAAGAAGACCAGTGGTGGTTCCCTCTGCAGTGCCTTGGTCTAAAGGCACCTCATCATTGGGAGATGGGATATGCATTTCAACATCAGCAGTGGTGAAATCTGCTGATGGAATCTGCATGAAGGGAGAAGCCTCACCAGAGGGATGGTATGATCCCTGAGGATCATCATCTTGGGTTGTTGGTCCCTCAGCAGCTGTTTGGTGTAGCATAGCTGTATCATGGGGAGCAGAAGTTTGAGGCTGAGCTGCTGATTGGTCTATATCAGCAGCGTGGGCACCTCGTGCAGACTCAGGGTGTGAGGAGATATGAGTGGGGGACAGTGTGGACACAGTATGGAGTGGAGAGGACTCCTGTCTTTCAATATCCTCAGCCTGTTGGGAGGCTGGGATAGATGATGTGGGTATCTCCGTTTGTACAACTAGTTCCTGTTGGGAGGAACCAGAGGGTCTAGGCTGACTCTGGGTAGACTCAGATTGGAGTGAAGCAGGCTCCAAATGAGCTGAACCTGCTCCCAAAATAGGAGAGGCAGCTGGGGTTGCTTCTTTTTCAACTGAACCTGTTGAGAGGGAACAGAGGAAGTGGTTCTTTGGGCTGGTTTCCTTTTGGTGCGTTGGTAGTGAATGGATGAAGTGGGTGATTGTGGAGAGGGGAGAGGATCTGTATGGACAGGGTGTGAGACTGGGTTAGGAACAGTGGGGCTGACCTGTTCCATGGTCTCTTGTGCCACAGAGGCACCAGCCACTAAGGCTTCAGGCTCAACAAATGAACCAGGGTGAGGAGCCTGCTCCTCCTCAGCCACAGAGGCTAAAGGAACAGACTCAGACTGAGCTGATTTGGCCTTCTTTTGCACAGGCCCAGCTTCAGCAGTTGCCAGGGTCCTCTTTACAAGTTTGGACCTGGCTTTGGATTTTCTGGCGGGAGCAGCAGCTTCTGGATCCACCCTCACAGCAGAGGGTCCTTCCACCAAACCTAACAACCTCCTCATTGGTGTGGATAGAGGAGGCTCATTAGGTAGAACTGGGGTATAGAAAACTCTATTCCCTATGACAGGGAATGCAGCAGACTTAAGTAAAGGCTGAGAGTTGTATAATTGCTCACCACAAACATGTCTGAAAATGAGGCTCAGAAACCTGGGATAACGGACAGCAGCTGGTCTTGACTCTTGCTGCACCAGGTTCCTCAAGTTCACAAAAATCCACTTACCCATATCAAGGGTAGTCCCATCCACTAGCTGTAAGGCTATTGGAACTTCATCTCTGCTGAGTTGGTCAAATGAACCAACTTTGCTTCCAAAACACATCACCACTGAGGCGAATAAAAAGCTATAGGTAGGAGAGAGGTCCTTCCTAAACAGTGTTGCTCCAAGTTTGGGTTCTGCTACACCACAAAAGCATAGCAGATTGCCCATTTGTGCATCCTCAGCTTGGAACTTGTCATAGGTCTCAGCAATTGGTAGATGAAGCACCTCTCTGAGCAGATCAGCAGTTATCTCAATGGTCTGAGTCCCATTGAGAATTGTCCCCTTGATGACTTTGGTGTTGGGGTTGTAGGAACAGGTGTACCGGAACTCATACACCATCTCCTGGTACATGACACCAGGAGTTGCAGTCATAGCATAGTTCAACGGATGAACTTGCAGAAACTCCACCATTTGATCGTAACCTTTCCCCACATAGTTTTTGGGGATAGTAAGGTTTGCAACGTAG
>JAANYP010004296.1:0-17423 GCA_020465985.1 Centrapalus pauciflorus
GCGGTCCGGAGCAATGCAAGTAATCAAGGAACATGCAGCAGCAGTTGTCCAGTTTCATCTGTGTCTATCATAAGTTCCTAACATAAAATTAAGTAATCATGGAACAAGCAGCAACAAATGTTTCCATACAAGTCAGTAACAATCACCAATAAGTACCGAAACATATGCAAGTAAGTAATGCAATCTGTCACTCATAGCGGTCCTGAGCAATGCAAGGAATCAAGGAACATGCAGCAACAGTTGTCCAGTTTCAGCAGTGTCTATCATACGTTCCTAGCATACAATTAAGTAATCTAGGAACAAGTAACAGCATTCGTTTCCATACAAGTCAGTAACAATCACCAATAAGTACCGAAACATATGCAAGTAAGTAATGCAATCTGTCAGTCACAGGGGTCCTGAGCATTGCAGGTAATCAAGGAACATGCAGCAGCAGTTGTTTAGTTTCAGCAGTGTCTATCATACGTTCCTAGCATACAATTAAGTAATCAAGGAACAAACAGCAGCAGACGTTTCCATACAAGTCAGTATCAATCACCAATAAGTACCGAAACATATGCAAGTAAGTAATGCAATCTCTGTCACTCACAGCGGTCCTGAGCAATGCAAGTAATCAAGGAATATGCAACAGCAGTTTTCCAGTTTCAGCAGTGTCGATCATACGTTCCTATCATACAATTAAGTAATTAAGGAACAAGCAGCAGCAGATGTTTCCATACAAGTCAGTATCAATCACCAATAAGTACCGAAACATATGAAAGTAAGTAATGCAATCTGTCACTCACAGCGGTCCGGAGCAATGCAAGTAATCAAGGAACATGCAGCAGCAGTTGTCTGGTTTCATCTGTGTCTATCATAAGTTCCTAACATAAAATTAAGTAATCATGGAACAAGCAGCAACAAATATTTCCATACAAGTCAGTAACAATCACCAATAAGTACCGAAACATATGCAAGTAAGTAATGCAATCTGTCACTCACAGCGGTCCTGAGCATTGCAAGTAATCATGGAACATGCAGCAGCAGTTGTTCAGTTTCAGCAGTGTCTATCATACGTTCCTAGCATACAATTAAGTAATCAAGGAACAAGCAGCAGCAGACGTTTCCATACAAGTCAGTATCAATCACCAATAAGTACCGAAAAATATGCAAGTTGTAACAGCCCGTAATTTATTAAATATAAATTACAGCATCAAACTTTGGATAATTAAGCAATCTTGTCCAATTATTAGTAATTAACCGAAAACATGAATTTTAAATAGTTAATTATATTAAGTTATAATTAATTATGAAAACTTGCCCCAAATTAGCTGAAATAAAGTTAATAATTAAATTTATTTAATCGACAAATTAAAGACTGAAAATGACGAAATGGACTAAAATGAATAAAATTAGTCTAAAAGATAATTATTGCAAATCTAGAACTTCTTTGCTATTATTTGCATCTGAAAATGCAAATTAGATTGTTAAGAATAAAAGTTGGTCAATTCCAGAAATTCAGTAGAAAATCTGATTGTTCTCTATTTTCTATAAATAGAGCCCTTCCTCCTCATTTCCCTGGTTTAGCAACATTAGAACTCTCTCTCTCTCTCTCTCTCTCTCTCTCTCTCTCTCTCTACAATCTGACTTCTCTCTAGCTTTTCTCCTAAACGGTTTTCGGAGTCTCGTGATTTATACGTCATCGGATAGATATCGTCGAGCTCTACATTAATCTGTCATTGCATGTTCGATTTGGTTCCGATTTGAGGTAAATTCGACCCTTTTTCTGTCTTTTGGTTCGGTTTTGAAGAGCAAACTCGAAATTGCTGAAACTCTCTTCATTCGAAGTTGATTTGCTCTCGTTTAGGACCTGTTTTTGCTTGGAAAACGTCTATAATCGACTGCTATAGCTTGGACGAAGGTTAGTGACTATTTCACCCTCTTTTATGTTCATGTCTAGTTGTTAAAACCTGGAAAATCGATGAACAAGAAGAACAAATTCGAGAAATTCATGTCTAGACTCGAATGTAGGTTGTTCGAATCTGTTTAGTTAGAGTCGAAGGTGTTAGTTCGATTCTATCCTAGAATCTATGCCCTAGTTCGAATCTATGCTTTAATTCGAATCTATCCTAGAATCTATGCCCTAGTTCGAATCTATGCTTTAATTCGAATCTATCCTAGAATCTATGCCTTAGTTCGAATCTATGCCCTTAATTCGAATCTGTCCATTTAGATTCGAATTTATTATATTTTGACTCTGGGATAGTTCCAAGCCAAAGTTAAATTCCTAAATCAGATTAAGTTATTGATCAACCTTATGTTATGTGTAAATGTAATTGAAAGAATCTTATGATTATGGTAAAACTCACAAGTTTCAGGATGCATAACTATTTTATGCACAAATAAATTAACAGGCCCTGTATAAACCCTTAGAAATTGTATGTCATGATTCACCTTGCTAGTATTACGGTTGGCTTAGTCTCAAGGCCATATATCTGTAACTATATAGATCATATTAATCTGATAAGGATTCTAGGATATACCTTGGTATGGACTTAAGGGAGTTTCTGTTGATTTAATTGATCAATGATAAAATAGACTCACTTTGGGACGATATGAACTACCTCAGACTCGACAATAAGAAACGACAATAACCTGATTATATAATTAGGGTTATATAGGTCATGTTGCAATCACAACATTAATATGCCAGACTTGAAACTGAACTGCAGGAACCGGTCGGTTTGACAGAGTAAATTGGACGGCTTAATTCGTTAAGCACTAACTGACTAAGTTACCTTGCTCAGGACTACTGTGAGTGACAGATTACTTTGAGTACATGCATATATTTCAATACTTATTGGTGATTGTTACTGAATTGTATGGAAACATTTGCTATGGTTGTCTGTTTCTTAAATACTTATTGTATGATAGGAACTTACTTTTGACATTATTGAAATTAGATATCTGATATGCCTTATAATGCATGTTCACTTTTACTTTTTATGTAAATACTTAACATGCTTGTTGATTTCTGTTAATGAATCATTCGCATCTGCATACTGCATTTAATGATCTGACCGAATGTGAGATCTCCATTCACAGGAAGGAATTCTGCAGATTCCTTTCCTATCTGACTCGTTTCCATACACTTCCCGTAGGGCTTCGGCCTTACACATGGGAATACAGATTGGGTTGACTCCCAAATCTTTGCCGTCTCTGACGTGTTGACTTACCGACATAAACTAATAGTATGTTATATATGTGTGGTATCTAATGGTACTCTGTTAACTCACTAAGCAATGTTAGCTTACTCTGTCATGACATCTATCTTTACAGGAAAAACCGATAAGGCCATGGCTATAGCAGGTAGTTCGTCCCAAGCTAAGTGAACTTTGATACTGGAGGATTGCAGACTTTTGGACCTATTGCTGATGCCTATTTTGTAATGACTATTGCGGTCTCGGGTAGCTTGTTCAATCTTCTGCACTCTGATTGAAGATTTTAGAAGCTAGATTAGACCACCATCATATCTTTAATACATATTTTGTAATTAAGTATCTTGTAGCTTTTTGAATCAGGTATGTGGATCTGTGGTATCAGACAATAGTAATATTTATTACTTAATGAAATGTACTTTTATGACATGAACTGTTTGAGGTAACTCGGGTGTTACAAAGTTGGTATCAGAGCAGCAGTTTAATCATCGGATTGGCCACCCGATACTTAAACTACTGGTATGGTATGGACTGTGTGACTCTGAATTCCCGAACAAGTCACCGAGACCTAGGGTAACCTAATTAGTAAAGGACTACCCACACAACTTGACCTAAGATAGACAATTGATGACTGATAGGACGGGGGGGAAAGACTGACTGTTTGATACTGACTTGACCTTGTGTCAGCCTGACTAGCTGCTTTCTTGATAATGTAATTTCATGCGATTAATTGACGTAGGCATTATGATACGAATTGTGCTTATTTGAATCAGGAAATAATAGTTATTTCCTCTATATTTTTCAGCCAATGGCTGATAAGAATCCGATTGTTGCTGGTACCTCAACTGTTGGTAAAGCTGCTGATGCTGCGGCTGATCAACATAAGGAGTCTGTTCATGTAGAAGACTTAGGCACTGACCCTTAAAATACTGCTAATGACTCAAGTAGTACTGCCACGCCGGTGCCTCCTCAGCAGGCTCAATTAATTGATCTAGTTCACAAGTTGAATGAGGATAATCGTATACAAATGCAACTTATGATGGATAGGAATCGACTGCAGACTGATATGGCGGTTGAAAACCGTTTTAAGGAAATTAAGGACTTACTTACTAAGGGTAAGGCGGTAGTGCAAATTGATGAGGAAAACCAACGTGAAATTGACTTTAGGCGACGTGAGGAAGAACTTAGATTACGAGAACTTAAGTTGCAGGAGCTGGAATTGAAACATAGAGAAGAGATGTTAGCAAAACCGAAGAAAGACCGAAAGAGGAAACATAGGCATGTGTCCTCTGATGAAAGTGAGACTGATTCCTCTGACCATCACGTTAAGGTGGGCCGTAAGTGTTCGTTTATTTATTTTAAGAAATGTGGGGCTCGTACGTTTGCTGGGACATCAGATCCAGTAAAAGCAATGGATTGGGTTGCCAATGTGGAGAAAGCGTTTAAACTCTCTAAGTGTAATGAAGAAGACAAGGTCACGTTTGCAACGGGGATGTTAGAAGATGGAGCTGGGCGATGGTGGAAGTCAATTACAAATCCCATGTCTGATGCAATGGAGAAATCCATTACTTGGGATCAATTTAAAATTCATCTGAAAGAGAAATACTGTCCCCAAGAGGTTAAACGCCAAATGGAGAAAACTCTGCTATCTTTTCAGCAAGGTACAAGGTCCGTAACAGATTATGAGCTAGAATTTACCAGGCTCTCGCTATTATCTGATCACCCTGTCGATACTGATGAAAGACGAAGGGATCTATTTGTGGATGGTCTGGATAGAGAAATTCGGAAGTTTGTGAAGTCCGGTAGACCGAGAAGTTATATAGAGGCGGTTGAAATTGCTAGGGTAGGTGAGCTTGAAATCTATCCTGAGCGAGCATGTCCTTTTATTGCTAAATCTAGTAAGAAAGAAAAATCTGAGAAATCGGGGAAGGAGAGAGTGGAGAAGAAGAATGAAAGTTCTAGGAAAGGAGATAAGCAGTCTTCTAAGAAGGCTAAATCATATGCTGTGACCTCAGCGCCAAAGCCTGCTTGTCCTCGCTGCAAGCAAATTCATGAAGGAAAATGTGATCCTGCGTTCGTTAAGTGTTACTGCTGTAGACAGAATGGTCATGACAGGTCGGAGTGTCCCAAGCACAGTGAGGCTTGCCGTAACTGCATCACTTTGGGGCACCATGCTAAAGACTGTACTCGGCCCCGATTTGTTCCTCCGCCTGCATCTTCACCCCAGCAATCAGGAAAGGGTTCTTCTGCTCCGAGGAATCAACCAAGATCCTTCCAGATGATAGCCGATGAGACAAAAGAGACTGCTGACGTCGTCACGGGTACATTTCTTGTTAACCATATACCTGCTTTAATCCTATTCGACTCTGGTTCTAATCTGTCATATGTGTCTAAAACGTTTGCTAAACAGTTTGATTTTGCCCCGGTAATGTTATCTGTACCTTTAGACATAGAAACTGCTAGTTCAAGCTTTGTGACTGTAAATAGAGTCTTTCGCTCTTGTAAGGTAGTAATCGATGACCTCTCCTCGGACATTGACCTAATACCGATGTGGATTAGAGAATTCGATGTTATTATAGGAATGGACTGGCTCATGATGAATAATGCTGAAATCCTTTGTGCCAAAAGGATAATCAGAATTAGAACCCCCGAAGGAAGTGAACGTTACGTTTATGGCGATAGAAAAATTCGAGATTTAGGTCTCATCTCTGTAATGAAAGCCCGAAAATGCCTAACCAAAGGTTGTTCCGCCTATTTAGCCTATATCATAGATGCTAAAGAAGTTAAAAAGACCGTGTCTGAAGTACCTGTAGTTCGGGAATTACCTGATGTATTCCCGGATGACATCTCTGGATTGCCACCAGATCGTCAAATCGAATTCCACATTGACCTTGTACCGGGTGCAGCTCCTATCGCAAAAGCTCCTTACCGTATTGCTCCGAATGAAATGAATGAAATGATGAGCCAGTTGCAGGAATTATTGGAAAAAGGGTTTATTCGTCCGAGTACTTCTCCTTGGGGTGCTCCGGTTCTTTTTGTTAAGAAGAAAGATGGTACCTTTCGCATGTGTATCGATTATCGGGAGCTAAATAAAGTAACTATTAAGAACCGATACCCTCTGCCTAGAATTGACGACTTGTTTGATCAACTGCAAGGGGCTAGCTATTTCTCGAAGATTGATCTTCGATCTGGATATCATCAACTCAAGGTATTTGAATCTGACGTACCGAAAACTGCATTTCGTACTCGTTATGGCCATTTTGAATTCCTAGTAATGTCGTTCGGTCTCACAAATGCCCCGGCCGCATTTATGGACCTCATGAATAGGGTATGTAGACCAATGCTGGACAAATCAGTGATAGTCTTCATTGATGACATCTTGATTTACTCTAAGTCTGAATCTGACCCTGCGATGCATTTGCGAGAATTGCTAGAATTGTTACGAAAAGAGCGACTCTACGCAAAATTCTCCAAATGTGATACTGGTTACGCCAGGTGCAGTTTTTAGGACATATTGTCTCGGGTGAGGGAATAGCTGTGATCCATCGAAAGTAGATGCGGTTCAGAAGTGGGAAGCACCAAAAAACGTATCTGAAGTTCGAAGTTTCTTGGGTTTAGCGGGCTATTACCGAAGATTTATCTGTGATTTCTCCAAGATTGCGGTGCCTTGAACTAGCCTGACAAAGAAAGAAGTTAAGTTTGAATGGAATGAATCTCAAGAACGAGCCTTTGAGACTCTGAAGTGTAAGCTAATTGAAGCACCGGTTTTGGCGTTACCTGAGGGTAATGATGATTTTGTAGTCTATAGTGATGCTTCAAGGATGGGATTAGGCTCTGTGCTGATGCAGCGGGATAAAGTAATTGCCTACGAATCAAGGCAGCTAAAGGTGCATGAAAAGAATTATCCGACGCATGATTTGGAGCTTGCAGCTGTAACCTTCGCATTGAAGATTTGGCGGCATTATCTGTATGGGACTAGATGCAAATTATATACAGATCACAAAAGTCTGAAATATATATTTGACCAAAAAAAACTGAATATGCGTCAAAGGCGATCCATGGAATTAATTAAAGACTATGACTGTGAGATCCTTTACCATCCAGGTAAAGCAAACATAGTAGCAGATGCCTTAAGCCGATGTTATGCCTTGACTTCTGTCGTTATGGAGTCTTCTCTGCCTAAGTTGTTAATTGCCGCTCAATCTGAAGCCATTCGAGATGAAAACTTGAAATCCGAGCGTATGGTTACTTATGTGACCAAGCTGACCCTTGACAATCATGGTCTTAGACGGTTCATGAATAGAATATGGGTTCCCAGGTTAGGAGGTGCTCGTGATCAGATTCTGTCGGAGGCTCATATGTCAAAATTTTCGATACATCCTGGTTTAACTAAAATGTATCAAGATTTGAGAACGGAATATTGGTGGCCTGGAATGAAGAAGGACGTAGGTCGATATGTAGAAAATTGCATGACTTGCTTACAAGTCAAATCTGAACATCAGAAGCCGTATGGGGAACTACAACCATTGCCAATCCCGGAATGGAAGTGGGACCATATAACCATGGACTTTGTGACGAAGCTGCCCAGGACTAAGCAGAATCATGACTCTATATGGGTAATAGTGGATCGACTCACTAAGTCAGCCCATTTCCTACCCATACGTGAAGATGAACGCCTCGAAAAGTTAGCTGAACTGTACATGAAAGAAATCGTGACTAGACAAGGTGTGCCACTGTCTATAGTATCTGACCGTGACAGCAGATTTACTTCTCGCTTTTGGAAGGCCTTTCAGAATGGACTAGGTACCGAACTTAAGATGAGCACCGCTTATCATCCAGAAACCGACGGGCAAAGTGAGAGAACGATTTTGACTTTGGAAGATATGCTACGTGCCTGTGTGATTGATCTCGGTGGAAATTGGGATACTCACCTTCCGTTTGTAGAATTTGCTTACAACAATAGCTATCACTCGACTATTGGCATGCCACCATATCAACTTTTGTACGGACGACGATGCCGAACTCCAACCTGTTGGAGGGAAACATGTGAACGCCCGATCTCAGGACCAGCCATTTTGCAAGAAGCCCATGATCAGCTACAGTTGATTCGACAGCGGATACAGACTTCTCAAGACAGACAAAAGAAATATCATGATCGAAGACGTAAGCCAATTGTGTTTGAGGTTGGTGATAAAGTGTTGTTGAAGGTCTCGCCAAGAAAAGGGATAGTAAGGTTCGGCAAACGGGGGAAGTTGAGCCCTCGATTTGTTGGTCCTTTCGAAATTCTCGAGCGTGTAGGATTACAAGCCTACAAAATTAAAGTTGCCTGCCGAAATGTCTAGGATTCATGATGTATTTCACGTTAGTAATCTTTGAAAGTGTTTGATTGACGCTGAAGCTGCAATTCCTTGGAAGGACGTACAAATTGACGAACAGTTGCGATACGAAGAAGAGCCCGAGCGTATAATCGATCATAAGGTTTTGAAATTGCGCAACAAGGAAATTCCAATGGTGTTAGTACAATGGAAATACCATAAGGGATCTGCGCAAACTTGGGAGCGAGAAGACGAAATTAGGCAAAAGTATCCAAAGTTATATCTGTCTTAGTCGATTCCGAGGACGGAATCAATTTAACGAGGGAAGACTGTAACAGCCCGTAATTTATTAAATATAAATTACAGCATCAAACTTTGGATAATTAAGCAATCTTGTCCAATTATTAGTAATTAACCGAAAACATGAATTTTAAATAGTTAATTATATTAAGTTATAATTAATTATGAAAACTTGCCCCAAATTAGCTGAAATAAAGTTAACAATTAAATTTATTTAATTGACAAATTAAAGACTGAAAATGACGAAATGGACTAAAATGAATAAAATTAGTCTAAAAGATAATTTTAGCAAATCTAGAACTTCTTTGCTATTATTTGCATCTGAAAATGCAAATTAGATTGTTAAGAATAAAAGTTGGTCAATTCCAGAAATTCAGTAGAAAATCTGATTTTTCTCTATTTTCTATAAATAGAGCCCTTCCTCCTCATTTCCTTGGTTTAGCAACATTAGAACTCTCTCTCTCTCTCTCTCTCTCTACAATCTGACTTCTCTCTAGCTTTTCTCCTAAACGGCTTATCGAATTCTCGTGATTTATACGTCATCGGATAGATATCGTCGAGCTCTACATTAATCTGTCATCGCATGTTCGATTTGGTTCCGATTTGAGGTAAATTCGACCCTTTTTCTGTCTTTTGGTTCGGTATTGAAGAGCAAACTCGAAATTGCTCAAACTCTCTTCATTCGAAGTTGATTTGCTCTCGTTTAGGACCTGTTTTTGCTTGGAAAACGTCTATAATCGACTGCTATAGCTTGGACGAAGGTTATTGACTATTTCTCCCTCTTTTATGTTCATGTCTAGTTGTTAAAACCTGGAAAATCGATGAACAAGAAGAACAAATTCGATAAAGTCATGTCTAGACTCGAATGTAGGTTGTTCGAATCTGTTTAGTTAGAGTCGAAGGTGTTAGTTCGAATCTATCCTAGAATCTATGCCCTAGTTCGAATCTATGCTTTAATTCGAATCTATCCTAGAATCTATGCCCTAGTTCGAATCTATGCTTTAATTCGAATCTATCCTAGAATCTATGCCGTAGTTCGAATCTATGCCCTTAATTCGAATCTGCCCATTTAGATTCGAATTTATTATATTTTGACTCCGGGATAGTTCCAAGCCAAAGTTAAATTCCTAAATCAGATTAAGTTATTGATCAACCTTATGTTATGTGTAAATGTAATTGAAAGTATCTTATGATTATGGTAAAACTCACAAGTTTCAGGATGCATAACTATTTTATGCACAAATAAATTAACAGGCCCTGTATAAACCCTTAGAAATTGTATGTCATGATTCACCTTGCTAGTATTACGGTTGGCTTTGTCTCAAGGCCATATATCTGTAACTATATAGATCATATTAATCTGATAAGGATTCTAGGATATACCTTGGTATGTACTAAAGGGAGTTTCTGTTGATTTAATTGATCAATGATAAAATAGACTCACTTTGGGACGATATGAACTACCTCAGACTCGACAATAAGAAACGACAATAACCTGATTATATAATTAGGGTTATATAGGTCATGTCGCAATCACTAAATTAATATGCCAGACTTGAAACTGAACTGTAACATCCAATTTTCCACAAACAGTACACGACAAAATATTTCATTTCATAATAATATTAAATGTTTGAATACCACAGGCCCATCAGCAAAATACTTAATTACAACATTAATTTAAAGATCAATGGTGGTCCAACTAGCTTCTAAATCTTCAATCAGAGTGCGGAAGACTGAACAAGCTACCCGAGACCGCACCGTCTTTACAAAATAGGCATCATCAAAAGTCCATGGTCTGCTATTCATCATAATCCAGATTCACTTAGCCTGGGATGAACTACCTGCTACGATCTTGCCTTTATCTGCTTTTCCTGAAAAGGAGTTGTCATGACAGAGTAAGCTAACAAAGCTTAGTGAGATAACAGAATTCCACCAAACACCACACACATATAACATACTATCAGATCCTGTCGGTCAACACGTCAGAGACGGCAATTAGGTTGGGAGACAACCTGGTCAGTATTCCCATATGTAAGGCCGAAGCCCTACAGGAAGTGTATGGAAACAAGTCAGATAGGAAAGGAATCTGCAGAATTCCCTCCTGTGAATGGAGATCTCACATTCGGTCCGGTCGGATGATGCAATATGCAATGGCAAGTATATAAACAGTCAAGTAAGCAGTAAGCATGATGCGTATTTACATAAAATGTAAAAGTGAACATGCAATCAAGGCATTTCAAATGTCTAGTTCAGTAATGGCAACATACGTTTCTATGATACAATATAGTATTAAAGAAGCATGCAGCAATCAATCAGTAGTTTCCATACAGTCAGTACGTTCACCAATAAGTATCAAAATATATGTAAGTAATTAATGAAATCTGTCACTCACTGTAGTCCGTAGTCAGATAGTGCTTAACGAGTTAAGCGGTTCAGTTTACTCTGTCAAACGACGGGTTCCTGCATTTCAGTTTCAAGTCTGAGTCATAATCTATATAACCCTAGTTATTTATTCAGGTCATTGTCAATTCTGATTATCGAGTCTGAGGTAGTTCCTATTGTCCCAAGGTGAATCTATTCTTATCAGATTATTACGATTCATCTTATTACAGATGTATGGCTTTGAACAAGCCAATCGTATTGCTTGACAAGGTGAATAGGATATACATATTCTAAGGGTTCATACAGTGTCAGTTAATTTATTTGTGCATAAATTAATTATGCAACTTTGACACTTATGATTTTTAACATAATCAAAGGATACTTTCAATTACATAAGGTTGATTAATCATTTAATCTGATTTAGGAATTAACCTTAGACTTGGAACAACAACAACCAGATTCGAATTAGGAATGCTAGATTCGAACCATAGCCATTTCGAATCTATAGATTCGAATCAAGGGACTAGATTCGAATGGCTTATTAGACTCGAAGGCAAGCACTAGATTCGAAGGCAAGCACTAGATTCGAAGGCAAGCACTAGATTCGAACAAGGGACTTAGACTCGAATGGCTAATAGATTCGAATGGCTAAATTAGATTCTAAGGGAGGATAGATTCGAATCATATACATTTCGAATCTAATAGCTTAGATTCGAATTCAACACCCTATTGAATGTCTCGAATCTGCTCTATATGTTCATCAACTTTCCAGGTTTTAACTACGAATTTAAACAAAAAGTGAGGGAGAAATAGTTACTAACCTTCATCCAAGCTATATCTTTCGACTATGAATGATTCCCAAGCAAGAACAGGTCCTAAACGAGGGCAAATCAGCTTCAAATGAAGGAAAAATGAACAGATTCGAAATTGCCCTTTAAAACCGAGCCAAAAGTCAGAAAAACGGTCGATCTTACCTCAAATTCGGACGAAAACAAACACGAGATGGTAGATTCGCGAAGAACTCAACGATCTCTATCCAATGGCGTATGAAACACGAGAATCCAACGGTTCGATTTGAAGAAAAGCTAGAGAGAAGGAGGAGAGTGTAGAGAGAGAAGGAGAAGCAACTTTCCAAACTTTAAAAAGTGAGGAGTGTAGCTCCTATTTATAGGGAAATAGGGAAAATCAGATATTCTACTGAATTTTCCGGAATTGTCCAACTTTTATTCCCAATACTCCGATTTGCATTTCAGATACAAATATTAGCACAGAAGTTCTAGATCTACAACAATTGTCTTTTAGTCAATCTTAACTCATTTTAGTCAGTTTCGCTATTTTCAGTCATTAAATTGTCATTTAGCTGAATTTTAATTATTAACTTAATTTCAACTAAATTTTTGGGCAACTTATCATAATTAATTATAACTTAATATAATTAATTATTTCAGATTCACATTATCAGCTATTTACTAATAATTTGATAAAATTTACTTTATTATCCAAAGACTTATGCTAAAATATATACTTATTAAATTTCGGGCCGTTACAATCTTCCCCCGTTAAATTAATTCTGTCCTCGGAATTAACTAAGGCAGAAATAACTTCGGATACTTTTGTCTAATCTCGTCTTCTCGTTCCCAAGTTTGCGCAGATCCCTTATGATATTTCCATTGAACTAACACCATTGGGATTTCCTTGCTACGCAATTTCGAAACTTTATGGTCGATAATGCGCTCGGGCTCTTCTTCGTACCGCAACTGCTCATCTAATTGCACGTCTTTCCAAGGAATCACGGCTTCAGCGTCAGCCAAACACTTTCGAAGATTACTCACATGGAATACATCATGAATCCCAATCATTTCGGCAGGCAGCTTTAGTCTGTAGGCTTGCAACCCTATACGTTAGAGAATTTCAAAAGGACCCACAAATCGAGGGCTCAACTTCCCCCGTTTGCCGAACCTTACTATTCCTTTTCTTGGCGAAACTTTCAGCAACACTTTATCTCCAACTTCAAATGCAATCGGCTTACGTCTTCTATCATGATACTTCTTTTGTCTGTCTTGAGAAGTCTGTATCCGCTGCCGAATTAATTGTAGCTGATCATGGGCTTCTTGCAGAATTGCTGGTCCAGAGATCGGGCGTTCACCTGTTTCCCTCCTACAGGTTGGAGTTCTGCATCGACGTCCGTACAAAAGCTGATAGGGAGGCATACCAATAGTCGAATGATAACTATTGTTATAAGCAAACTCCACAAACGGCAGGTGAGCATCCCAACTTCCCCCGAGATCAATTACACAGGCACGAAGCATATCTTCTAGGGTCAAAATTGTCCTCTCACTTTGCCCGTCAGTTTCTGGATGATAAGCGGTGCTCATCTTGAGTTCAGATCCTAGTCCAGTCTGAAAAGCCTTCCAAAAACGTGAAGTAAATCTGCTGTCACGGTCAGATACTATAGACAATGGCACACCATGTCTAGTCACAATTTCTTTTACGTACAATTCAGCTAACTTTTCGAGGCGTTCATCTTCACGTATGGGTAGGAAATGGGCTGACTTAGTAAGTCGATCCACAATTACCCATATAGAGTCATGATTCCGCTTTGTCCTTGGCAGCTTCGTCACAAAGTCCATGGTTATGTGGTCCCACTTCCATTCCGGAATTGGCAATGGTTGTAGTTCCCCATACGGCTTCTGATGTTCAGATTTGACTTGTAAGCAAGTCATACAATTTTCTACATAATGCCCCACGTCCTTCTTCATTCCAGGCCACCAATATTCCGTCCTCAAATCTTGATACATTTTGGTAGAACCAGGGTGTATCGAGAATTTCGACATATGAG
This sequence comes from Centrapalus pauciflorus, assembly GCA_020465985.1. Lineage (NCBI taxonomy): Eukaryota > Viridiplantae > Streptophyta > Magnoliopsida > Asterales > Asteraceae > Centrapalus > Centrapalus pauciflorus. Next base: position 14,037 of record JAANYP010004296.1, read on the forward strand.
CTTCCGACAGAATTCGATCCCGAATACCTCCTAATCTGGGAACCCATATTCTATCCAAAAACCGTCTAAGACCACGATTATCAAGAGTCAGCTGGGTCACATAAGTAACCATGCGTTCAGATTTCAAGTTCTCATCCCGAATGGCTTCGGTTTGAGCGGCAATAATCGATTCAGACAAAGCAGACTCCAATACAACAGGAGTCAAGGCATAACATCGGGAATAATGGTCTTGTCCGGTTTTGCGGCTTAGGGCGTCTGCTACAATGTTTGCTTTACCTGGATGGTAAAGAATCTCACAGTCGTAGTCTTTAATCAATTCCATGGATCGCCTTTGTCGCATATTCAGCTCTTTCTGGTCGAATATATACTTCAGACTTTTGTGATCAGTATATAACTTGCACCTAGTCCCATACAAATAATGCCGCCAAATCTTCAGTGCGAAAGTCACGGCTGCAAGCTCCAAGTCATGCGTCGGATAATTCTTCTCGTGCGTCTTTAGCTGCCTTGATGCGTAGGCAATTACTTTATCCCTTTGCATCAGTACACAGCCTAATCCCATCCTTGAAGCATCACTATAAACTACAAAATCATCATTTCCCTCGGGTAAAGCCAAAATCGGTGCTTCAATTAGCTTACGCTTCAGGGTCTCAAAAGCTCGATCTTGTGATTCATTCCATTCAAACTTAACTTCCTTTTTCGTCAGACTGGTTAAAGGCACCGCAATCTTGGAGAAATCACGGATAAATCTTCGGTAATAGCCCGCTAAACCCAAGAAACTTCGAACTTCAGATACATTTTTCGGCGCTTCCCACTTCTGAACCGCATCAACCTTTGATGGATCTACGGCTATCCCCTCACCCGAGATAATATGTCCTAAAAATTGTACCTGGCGTAACCAGAATTCACATTTGGAGAATTTTGCATAGAGTCGTTCTTTTCGTAACAATTCTAGCAATTCTCGCAAATGCATCGCATGATCAGATTCAGATTTGGAGTAAATCAAGATGTCATCAATGAAGACTACCACTGATTTATCCAGCATTGGTCTACATACCCTATTCATGAGGTCCATAAATGCTGCCGGGGCATTTGTGAGACCAAACGGCATTACTAGGAATTCGAAATGACCGTAACGAGTACGAAATGCAGTCTTCGGTACGTCAGACTCGAATACTTTGAGTTGATGGTAACCAGATCGGAGATCGATCTTTGAGAAGTAGCTAGCCCCTTGCAGTTGATCAAACAAGTCGTCAATTCTTGGCAGAGGGTATCGGTTCTTGATTGTTACTTTATTCAGCTCCCGATAATCTATACACATGCGAAAGGTACCGTCCTTCTTCTTAACGAAAAGAACCGGAGCACCCCAAGGAGAAGTACTCGGACGAATAAACCCTTTATCCAGTAATTCCTGCAACTGACTCATCATTTCCTTCATTTCATTCGGAGCGAGACGGTAAGGGGCTTTCGCGATGGGAGCAGCACCCGGTACAAGGTCAATATGAAATTCGATTTGACGATCTGGTGGCAAACCAGAGATGTCATCCGGGAACACGTCAGGGAAATCTCGAACTACAGGTACATCGGACACGGTCTTTTTAACTTCTCTAGCATCTATGGCATATGCTAAATAGGCGGAACAACCTTTGGTTAGGCACTTTCGGGCTTTCAGTACAGAGATGAGACCTAAATCTCGAGTCTTTCTATCGCCATAAACATAACGTTCATTTCCTTCGGGGGTTCTAATTCTAATTATCCTTTTTGCACAAAGGATTTCAGCATTTCTCATCATTAGCCAGTCCATTCCTATAATAACATCGAACTCCCTAATCTACATCGGTATCAGGTCAACGTCCGAGGAGAAGTCATCAATCACTAGCTTACAGGAACGAAAGACTTTATTCACAGTCACAAATTTCGAGCTAGCAGTTTCTATGTCTAAGGGCACAGGCAACATTTCAGGGGCAAAATCAAACTGTTTAGCAAACTTTTCAGACACATACGACAGATTAGAGCCAGAGTCAAATAGGATCAAAGCAGGCATATCATTAACAAGAAATGTAACAGTGACGACATCAGCAGTCTCTTTTGCCTCTTCGGCTGTCATCTGGAAGGCTCTCGGTTGATTTCTCGGAGCAGAGGAACCCTTGACTGATTGCTGAGGTGAAGATGCAGGCGGTGGAACAAATCGGGGTCGGGTACAGTCTTTAGCATGGTGCCCCAACGTAATGCAGTTTCGGCAAGCTTCACTGCGCTTGGGACATTCCGATCGGTCGTGACCATTCTGCCTACAACAATAGCACTTAACGAATGCAGGATCGCACTTTCCTTCATGAATCTGCTTGCAGCGAGGACAAGCAGGCTTTGGCGCCGAGGTCACAGCATATGACTTTGCTTTCTTAGAAGACTGCTTATCTCCCTTCTTCGAACTTTCATACTTCCTTTCAGCTTTCTCAGATTTCTCCTTCTTATTAGATTTGGCAATGAAAGGACATGCGCGCTCAGGATAGATTTCAAGCTCACCTACCGTAGCAATTTCCACTGCCTCAATATAACTTTTCGGTCTGCCGGACTTCACAAACTTCCGGATTTCTCGATCCAGACCATCCACAAACAAATCCCTTCTCCTTTCGTCGGTATCAACAGGGTGATCAGATAATAGCGAGAGCCTGGTAAATTCCAGCTCATAATCTGTTACGGACTTTGTACCTTGCTGAAACGATAGCAGGGTTTTCTCCATCTGGCGCTTAACATCCTGGGGGCAGTATTTTTCCTTCAAATGAATCTTAAATTGTTCCCAAGTAATGGATTTCTCCATTGCTTCAGACATGGGATTCGTAATCGACTTCCACCAACGGCCAGCTCCATCTTCCAACATTCCTGTTGCAAACGTCACCTTGTCTTCCTCATTACACTTGGAGAGTTTGAACGCTTTCTCCACATTCGCGACCCAGTCCATAGCCTTAACAGGATCAGATGACCCCGCAAACGTACGAGCTCCACACTTTTTAAAATCAACAAACGTACACTCACGTCCTACCTTAACGTGATGGTCAGAAGAGTCAGTCTCACTTTCATCAGAGGACACATGTCTATGCTTCCTCTTCCTGTCTTTCTTTGGCTTTGCTAACATTTCTTCCTTATGCTTCAGTTCTAATTCTTGTAACTTAAGTTCCCGCAACCTAAGTTCTTCTTCACGGCGCTTACATTCCATTTCACGCTGGTTAACTTCATCAGTCTGCATCACTGCTTTACCCTTGGTCAACAGATCCTTAATCTCCCTAAATCTGTCTTCAACTGTCATATCAGTCTGCAGTCGGTTCCTATCCATCATAAGCTGCATTTGCCTACGGTTATCCTCATTCAACTTATGAACGAGGTCAATCAATT
>JAANYP010004296.1:17927-37323 GCA_020465985.1 Centrapalus pauciflorus
CTCAGGACCGCTGTGAGTGACAGATTGCATTACTTTCTTGCATATGTTTCGGTATTTATTGGTGATTGCTACTGACTTGTATGGAAACATCTGTTGCTGCCTATTCCTTGATTACTTAATTGTATGGTAGGAACGTATGATAGACATTGTTGAAACTGGACAACTGCTGCTGCATGTTCCTTGATTACTTGCATTGCCCAGGACCGCTGTGAGTGACAGATTGCATTACTTCCTTGCATATGTTTTGGTCTTATTGGTGATTGTTACTGACTTGTATGGAAAAATCTGTTGCTCCCTGTTTCTTGATTACTTAATTGTATGTTAGGAACGTATGATAGACACTGATGAAACTGGACAACTGCTGCTAGACAACTGCTGCTGCATGTTCATTGATTACTTGCATTGCTCAGGACCGCTTTGAGTGACAGATTGCTTTAGTTACTTGCATATGTTTCGGTATTTATTGGTGATTGTTATTGACTTGTATGGAAACATCTGTTGCTGCCTGTTCCTTGATTACTTAATTGTATGTTAGGAACGTATGATAGACACTACTGAAACCGGACATCTGTTGCTGCCTGTTCCTTGATTACTTAATTGTATGCTAGGAATGTACGATACACATTGTTGAAACTGGACAACTGTTGTTGCATGTTCATTGACTACTTGCATTGCTCAGGACCGATGTGATTGACAGATTGCATTACTTACTTGCATATGTTTCGGTACTCATTGGTGACTGTTACTGACTTGTATGGAAACATCTGTCGCTGCTTGTTCAACGATTAATTAATTGTATGCTACGAATGTATGATAGACACTGATGAATCTGGACAACTCCTGCTTCATGTTCCTTGATTACTTAATTGTATGCTAGGAACGTATGATAGACACTGATCAATCTGGACAACTGCTGCTGCCTGTTCCTTGATTACTTAATTGTATGGTAGGAACGTATGATAGACACTACTGAAACTAGACAACTGCTGATGCATGTTCCTTGATTACTTAATTGTATGCTAGGAATGTATGATAGACACTGCTGAATCTGGACAACTGCTGCTGCATGTTCATTGATTACTTGCATTGCTCAGGACCGCTTTGAGTGACAGATTGCATTAGTTACTTGCATATGTTTCGGTATTTATTGGTGATTGTTATTGACTTGTATGGAAACATCTGTTAAGGTGGAAGATCGGACCTATCACAAGATCAAAATCCAAGATGTTCCAGGATGCTCTCAATGGAATGATTAAATATTGTCAGAATCAAGCTCCCGTTTGTTCGCAAAACAACCAAGCACGCTTCCTAATGTTGATCCAAGTTGAAGACTAATATTAGTCCAAGTTTTGGAGCCCAAGTTCTCACTTTAATCCACAAAAGCCCAAAAATAAATAAAATTCGGCCAAGCCCACCCATGTGCATTGTTTTGGCCATAACTTCCTCATTTTAAGCCCAATTTGAGTGAAATAAAAGCCCACTTCAACTTTAGCCTTTTTCCTATATTTTCAAGAATAAAAAAGGCCCAAAATATGTCCTTAGCCACGTCCATGAATCTGCCCATAAAGGTGTCCATGTTAATGAACTTGTCAAAGATTAAATTCAAGGCATTTTGAAGGTTTTCTCAACATTATGGCCATTTACTTGGAGGAGATAAAGAGATAGAAGTTACTTGCATGATTAATACCTACTAGAAGCTTCAAGTGGTGAAATGTCAATAATGCCCTTTTGATAAGTAGTCTTGCTTATTTGATAGCTTATCGTGATAGCTTGTGCAACTTATCTAGATAAGTAGTTGGTCTTATATTTTCTCCTATAAATAGGCACTCTATGTAACCATTTCAATCATCCTTCATTTTGAGTAAAATTGTGAGTTTTTAACTCTTATTGTTCCTTACGAACTTTTAGAACTTATCGAGTGTTTTAGCTTGTGGCGTTCGAAACTTATCAATCAACTTGGTGGGGTTGATTGTTGCGTTCTCTATACCAAAGTTCTTGCCTCGTATATAGGCAACGGGTCGCGGTTCCACTTATACCAAGGTTCTTGTCTTGTTTATAGACAACGGGTCGCGGTCCTATCCAATTTACTTGAAACAACCATTAGAACGATCGGGCAATCGTGATCTGTCACACATTCATCTGGTGAGATCACATCATTTGGTATCAGAGCCAGGTTCTATTGGTTTGTTTTTTACTTTATATTTCCTCTGTATCATCTTTCACTTTCTTTCTCTTCGTCCTTTCATTTTTAATTTCTTCTCTTCATCCTTGCATTGTGGTTCATGTTTGTAGTGGATCTGGTCAAACATTGACTTGGTTGCTACTAATTGATTTTTTTCGGGCTCATACGAGTTCTTTAGTTTTTTTTTTTTTTTGTTTATTCTTACTTTGCATCATTTGTTCCTAAAAACAAAAAGAAGCAAAAAAAAAAGGAAGAAAAGAAAAGCAAAAAAAAGGAAGAAAAAGAAATTGCAAAAAAAAAAGTAAAAAAAAAAAGATAAAAAAAGGGTAAAAAAAAAAGCAAAAGAAAACACAAAAAAAAAAGGAACGCAAAGTAAATTATTATTCTTGTTAGTTTTCTTTATTTTCATTTCCTTTTCTATTTACCTTTACGTACTACTAGCATTGTTCATCTTGTTATATTTGGTTTTGTCAAATCTCTTCTTAAAGTTGTTTGGTATGTTTTGAATTCCTCAAGGCCACAAGCCCACTTGATTTTGATTTCTTTTAGATTGTTTTGAACTTTAAGAGTTAAAAAGAGTGGTAAAAGGCGGTGTGGTAAGATCATTAGAGGGTAAAAGCCAAACACAACATACACGAGAATCGAGTGAACATAATTTTGAGTGAAACACGTAAGGGAGTGCGGGGAGGAAATAATATTTTTGTTGTTATTACTTTTTGTCTTCTATTTTGCAGCAAAAAAAATGGCGGATGAGCAACCTCCTCCTAATCTTCAAGTTCAAGCCATTATGGAGGAAATGCGACGATTGATGAGAATGGAATTCAATCAAATTCATGAAAGAATGGACCGATTGGAGACTGAAAGACCACAAATTATCCGCACGCCTTCACAAGTTTCTTATGAAAATCAAGACGACGATGGAGGAAGTGACGGATGGGAATCTGAAAGAAGAGCTCCTCGACGAAGGCCCCGAAGAGACAACAATATGAATTCTATCAAGATGAAAATTCCATCGTTTCAAGGAAAGTCAGATCCGGAAGCCTACATCGATTGGGAGACTAAAATGGAGTTCATCTTTGATTGCCATGACTACTCCAATCGTAAAAATGTAAAACTCGCCGTTGTTGAATTTTCTGATTATGCACTAACATGGTGGGATCAACTTGTGATTAGTAGGCGAAGAAACGAAGAAAGACCCATTGATACATGGGAAGAAATGAAAAGGGTCATGAGACGACGTTTTGTACCAAGTCACTATTATCATGACCTTCACAATAAGCTCCAAGGCTTGAAGCAAGGAAGTAAGTCTGTTGATGATTATTTCAAGGAAATGGAGGTTACCATGATCCGAGCCAACATTCAAGAGGATCGAGAAGCTACCATGGCCAGGTTGTTAAATGGCCTCAATTATGAAATTCGTGATCGTGTTGAGATGCACCATTATGTGGAGATTGAAGACATGGTCCACATGGCGGTTAAAATCGAAAAGCAACTCAAGAGAGGGGGTGGATCAAGAACGAATACCTGGAAGGCGGGTAGCTCCAAAAGGCCTGAAAGTTCATCATCTTTTAATCCCAAATCTGGTCCAAAACCAACAAGCCCTTCCAATGAGAAAGGTCATACTGGTGCTCCTAAAACTCGTGACATAAAATGTTTTAAGTGTCTTGGCAGGGATCACATTGCAAGTCAATGTCCAAATAAGCTTGTAATGGTGCTTAGAGAAAATGGAGAAATTGAAACAGATTCTTCCGAATCATCACAAGAAGACACGGATGGTGAAGAAGAGTTGGCTGTAGAAGGAGAATTGTTGGTTGCAAGGCGAGCCTTAAGCACTCTTTCCAAGGAAGAAGATGATGCACAAAGGGAAAACCTCTTTCACACTCGGTGTTATGTTCAAGGCAAGGTATGTAGTGTTATCATTGATGGTGGGAGTTGTACTAATGTGGCTAGTGTTTCCATGGTTGAAAAGCTAGGATTGCCGACGATGAAGCATCAAAAGCCATATAAACTCCAATGGCTTAATGATAGTGGTGAGGTGCGTGTGACGAAACAAGTGTTGGTGTCATTTCGCATTGGTAAGTATGAAGACGAGGTGTTGTGTGATGTGGTACCTATGCAAGCAAGTCATTTGCTACTTGGTAGGCCATGGCAATACGATCGGCATGTGAAACATGATGGCTTCACCAACAAGTACACTCTTGTTCATAAAACCAAAGCCATAACTCTTGTGCCGATGTCACCGAGTCAAGTTTATGAAGATCAAGTCCGACTTCAAAGGGATGTGAAAAACAAAGAAGGTGATCCTAATGAAAATAATGAACACAAAAAAGGTTCGAATGAAAAACAAAAAGATAAGAAAACATTTGTGGGTGAAAAGGAAAGTCAATATTGTGCATTTGCAAGAATGAGTGAAATAAAGGAAGCCTTGAATTCGGAGATGTCTTTTGTGCTTCTTTTGATCAAAGAAGCTTATTTAATCACAAATGATTTGGCCGGTATTCTCCCGAGCAAAATTAAATCTCTTTTGCAGGAATTTGAAGACTTGTTTCCCGAGGAAATTCCCAAAGGATTGCCACCAATTCGCGGGATCGAACACCAAATTGACTTTGTTCCAGGATCTTCCATTCCAAACAAGCCGGCGTATAGAACAAATCCGGAAGAAACCAAAGAGTTGCAAAGGCAAGTTAAGGAATTACTTGAGAAAGGATGGATTCGAGAAAGCATGAGTCCGTGTGCGGCTCCCGTATTGCTGGTACCTAAGAAGGATGGATCATGGAGGATGTGTGTAGATTGTCATGCCATCAACAATATCACGGTAAAGTATCGCCATCCAATCCCTCGATTAGATGATATGCTTGATGAATTGTATGGCTCAAAGTTGTTTTCAAAGATTGATCTAAAGAGCGGGTATCATCAAATTCGCATGAATGATGGTGACGAATGGAAAACAGCTTTCAAAACAAAGCATGGTTTATATGAATGGTTAGTTATGCCTTTTGGGTTAACTAATGCTCCAAGTACGTTCATGAGATTAATGAACCATGTTTTGCGTGATTTTATTGGGAAATTTGTGGTCGTTTACTTTGATGATATTTTGATTTATTCTAAGAGTTTGAATGATCATCTTGAGCATCTAACGTGTGTTTTGAGTGTGCTTAGGAAGGAACAGCTTTATGCGAACTGGAAGAAGTGCACTTTTTGTACCGACCACATTGTATTTCTTGGATATGTGGTTAGTTCTCATGGAATATCTGTTGATGAAGAAAAGGTAAAGGCTATTCAAGATTGGCCAACTCCAAAAAGCGTAAGTGATGTGACGAGTTTTCATGGTCTTGCAAGTTTTTATCGCCGATTTGTGAAAAATTTTAGCACCTTGGCATCACCACTCACCGAAGTGATTAAAAAGAATGTTGGTTTTAAATGGGGCAAAGAGCAAGAGCAAGCTTTTGAAAAACTGAAGTTTCATTTAACTCATGCTCCTTTGCTTTCTTTGCCAAATTTTGATAAAACTTTTGAGATTGAGTGTGATGCATCGGGTGTTGGAATTGGTGCGGTTTTAATGCAAGAAGGAAAACCATTGGCATATTTTAGTGAAAAGTTAAGTGGTGCAACTTTAAACTATCCCACATATGACAAAGAGATGTATGCCTTGGTTCGAGCACTAAAAACTTGGCAACACTATTTGTGGACCAAGGAGTTTGTCATTCATTCTGATCATGAGTCCTTGAAGTTTCTAAAAGGACAACAAAAGCTCAACAAGAGACATGCTAGGTGGATGGAGTTTCTTGAGACATTTCCATATGTCATCAAATTCAAGAAAGGTAAGGAAAATATTGTGGCTGATGCACTTTCACGAAGGTACTCTTCTCTTGACTCTAAAATTCTGGGTTTTCAACAAATCAAAGAGTTGTATCGTGAAGATGTGGATTTTGGTATGATTTTTCAAAGTTGTGAAAGGGGCTCTTTTGAAAAGTTTTTCTTACATGATGGGTTTTTGTTCAAAGAATCAAAGCTTTGCATTCCAAACACTTCTTTACGTGAACTTTTGGTTTGGGAGGCACATAGTGGAGGCCTTATGGGTCATTTTGGTGTGGCAAAAACATTGCATATTTTGCAGGAACATTTCTTTTGGCCAAAAATGAAAGTTTATGTTGGAAAAGTTTGTGAAAAGTGCATTGTTTGTAAACAAGCCAAATCAAAGGTTCAACCTCATGGTTTATACACTCCTCTGCCTATACCAAGTGAACCATGGGTTGATCTTTCTATGGATTTTGTGTTGGGATTGCCAAGAACTAAAAATGGCAAATATTCGATATTTGTGGTTGTTGATCGGTTTTCGAAAATGGCGCATTTCATTCCATGCAATCGAACCAATGATGCCTCACATATTTCAGATTTGTTTTTCAAAGAAGTGGTTAGATTGCATGGCATGCCAAGAACTATCGTCTCGGATCGGGACACAAAGTTTTTAAGTTACTTTGGAAAACGTTGTGGGGAAAATTGGGAACAAAGCTTTTGTTTTCTACAACTTGTCATCCCCAAACGGATGGACAAACTGAAGTTGTGAATCGTACACTTGGTACTTTATTGAGATCAATAGTGGGGAGAAATGTGAAAACTTGGGAGCAATGCTTACCTCATGTTGAGTTTGCATATAATCGAAATGTGCATTCTGCTACTAAGTTTTCACCTTTCGAGATTGTGTATGGATTTAAGCCATTAACTCCTATGGATTTAACTCCTTTGCCTGTAATGAGCATTTGAATTTAGATGGCAAGAAGAAGGCGGAATTTGTCAAGCAAATCCATGAGCAGGCAAAACACAACATTGAAGAGCGCACCAAGAAGTATGAACAACAAGCAAACAAGGGAAAAAGAAATATTATTTTTGAACCAGGAGATTGGGTGTGGCTTCATTTGCGGAAGGAACGGTTTCCAACAAAACGGAAGTCAAAGTTATTGCCAAGAGGAGATGGACCATTTCAAGTGTTGCAGAAAATCAATGACAATGCTTACAAACTTGATCTTCCAGATGAGTACAATTTTCATGATGTTTTTAATGTAACTGACTTGACTCTGTTTGATGCAGGTGAAGATTTGAGGACAAATCACTTTCAAGAGGAGGGGAATGATGAGAACCTATCCAAGGACCGAGATGACGAAGATCCGTTAAGGTGGAAGATCGGACCTATCACAAGATCAAAATCCAAGATGTTCCAGGATGCTCTCAATGGAATGATTAAATATTGTCAGAATCAAGCTCCCGTTTGTTCGCAAAACAACCAAGCACGCTTGCTAATGTTGATCCAAGTTGAAGACTAATATTAGTCCAAGTTTTGGAGCCCAAGTTCTCACAAAAGCCCAAAAATAAATAAAATTCGGCCAAGCCCACCCATGTGCATTGTTTTTGCCATAACTTCCTCATTTTAAGCCCAATTTGAGTGAAATAAAAGCCCACTTCAACCTTAGCCTTTTTCCTATATTTTCAAGAATAAAAAAGGCCCAAAATATGTCCTTAGCCACGTCCATGAATATGCCCATAAAGGTGTCCATGTTAATGAACTTGTCAAAGATTAAATTCAAGGCATTTTGAAGGTTTTCTCAACATTATGGTCATTTACTTGGAGGAGATAAAGAGATAGAAGTTACTTGCATGATTAATACCTACTAGAAGCTTCAAGTGGTGAAATGTCAATAATGCCCTTTTGATAAGTAGTCTTGCTTATTTGATAGCTTATCGTGATAGCTTGTGCAACTTATCTAGATAAGTAGTTGGTCTTATATTTTCTCCTATAAATAGGCACTCAATGTAACCATTTCAATCATCCTTCATTTTTGAGTAAAATTGTGAGTTTTTAACTCTTATTGTTCCTTACGAACTTTTAGAACTTATCGAGTGTTTTAGCTTGTGGCGTTCGAAACTTATCAATCAACTTGGTGGGGTTGATTGTGGCGTTCTCTATACCAAAGTTCTTGCCTCGTATATAGGCAACGGGTCGCAGTTCCACTTATACCAAGGTTCTTGTCTCGTTTATAGACAACGGGTCGCGGTCCTATCCAAGTTACTTGAAACAACCATTAGAACGATCGGGCAATCGTGATCTATCACACATTCATCGGGTGAGATCACATCAGGAACGTACAACAGACACTGATGAAACTACACAACTGCTGCTGCATGTTCCTTGATTACTTAATTGTATGCTAGGAACGTATGATAGACACTGATGAATCTGGACAACGGTAGGTGCATGTTCCTTGATTACTTGATTGTATGCTAGGAACGTATGATAGACATTGTTGAAACTAAACAACTGCTGCTGCAAGATTGTTGATTACTTAATATTATGCTAAGAATATGATGTAATGTGTCTCGTGGAAAACTGCTGCTGCATGTTCCTTGATTACTTACATTGCTCAGGACCGCTGTGAGAAACAAATTGCGTTACTTACTTGCATATGTTTCGGTACGTATTGGTGATTGTTACTAACTTGTATGGAAACATTTGTTGCTGCCTGTTCGTTGATTACTTAATTGTATGATAGGAATGTATGATAGACACTGATGAAACTGGACAACTCCTGCATCATGTTCCTTGATTACTTGCATTGCTCAGTACCGATGTGAGTGACAGATTGCATTACTTACTTGCATATGTTTCGGTACTTATTGGTGATTGTTACTGACTTGTATGGAAACATCTGTTGCTGCCTGTTCCTTGATTACTTAATTGTATGTTAGGAACGTATGATAGACACTGATGAATCTGGACAACTCCTGCTGCATGTTCCTTGATTACTTGCATTGTATGCTAGGAACGTATTATAGACACTATTGAAACTGGACAACTGCTGCTGCATGTTCATTGATTACATGCATTGCTCAGGACCACTGTGAGTGACATATTGCATTAGTTACTTGCATATGTTTCGGTACTTACTGGTGATTGTTACTGACTTGTATGGAAACATCTGTTGCTGCATGTTCCTTGATTACTTAATTGTATGCTAGGAACGTACGATAGACATTGTTGAAACTGGACAACTGTTGTTGCATGTTCATTGATTACTTGCGTTGCTCAGGACCGCTGTGAGTGACAGATTGCATTACTTACTTGCACATGTTTCGATACTTATTGGTGATTGTTACTGACTAGTATGGAAACATCTGCTGCTTCTTGTTCCTTGATTACTTAATTTTTTGTGAGGAACGTATGATAGACACTACTGAAACTGGACAACTGCTGCTGCATGTTCCTTGATTACTTAATTGTATGCTAGGAACATATGATAGACACTGCTGAAACTAGACAACTGTTGCTGCATGTTCCTTGATTAGTTAATTGTATGCTAGGAACGTGTCACACCCCGTTACCCCGGTTGGCAACGAAGCGTGACGTCGCGGAAGCATAACCATAATCATAACGAACGACCACTATATGGACGTTTTCAAAAAAAAAATACATCGGTATAACTTTAAGAGATATAATGTTTTACATAACCCAAAATGATAAAGAGAAGTTCGCAAGGTACAGAGATTTAAATACATAATTAAATCTTCCAAAATAATGCAAATCAATCTCCGACGGTTTGAAACTGAGTGCGACTCCTTAAATGCGGAAGCTTGAAAATACTACCAATGTGATGGACTTGCCTTAATTTCCTGAAAATACACGCTAAAATTGTAACATCCGGCATTGAACCAGGTTAGCAACAACGACCTAACTAGCATTTAATAGTCAAATTATAGCCTAATCAATAGTCATTAGAACTTAATCAAATGATTAACAAGGCTTATTAGAAGACTCAACTCAATTCGAATCAAATTCATCGGTGCGATGAATCGGGAAATCAATTAATCCGATCAATTTATTAGTGACACTAATCATACACTAATACAATTACTTAACCTTAATTATGCAAGACTAAAACAATTCATTAAAACAATGCATTCAAAAAGTATTTTTGAATTTACAAGAAAAGGAAAATACAAGAATACATTTTAAATACATTTATACAAAAAAAAAATTGAAAATACGCCATATTTATGACCATGTGGCCGGCCACCACATGGTACAACCACCACCTTGACTTTCATTTCTTTATTACATATCCCATACACCATCTACATCAAGTGTCTCCATCTTTGGAGATCTTCACTCAACCTCCAAAATTCACCATCATTGCAAGAGTTATTTTCATCTATAAATAAGACCACTTTTCACTCTTCATTTCCACAACATCAAAACATAAATCTCTCTTCTCTCCTCTCATGAAATCCGGCCTCCATGAGGCTCAAGAACACCAAAATTCCAACCTTGTGTTCTTGCAATATATCAAGCATTTTTGGTGCAACAAAATTCAATATTACAACTTCTACTAGTTTGCATCTTTCTAATACTTCAAAGTAAGTAAATACTAGCTCATTACATCTTATATTCATGTTTATATAAGTCTTGCATAATATATATAATCACCAACAACAACAAGTTACATAAAAACTCAAGTTTATAAGTTTCTAGTTTTATTTTAAGTTATTTCTTTACATGTGTTTATGAATATGTAAACACATTATAAAAGTGTTAATATTATGAAAACATGTGATACATATGTGTTTTTATAACTATTATGGCTTTTATACAAGTTGTCTTTAAATAAACAACAAGAATCATAAGTTGTTTTAGGTTTAAAAACTACGGATTTCCGGCAGAAAATTTATATCGACTTTGAAAAATCATAACTAATTCATAACTCAACGAAATGAGTTGATTCTTGTCTCAAAAGTTAGATCTATGTCTTAACTATAGATCTGCAATTTTTCATAATTTATTTTGAAGTTTAAGACCTCCAGAAATTATTTGAGAAACCGAAAGTTTGACAGCTCAAAAATGGCCAACATAGCGTTTTTAACGAGCTTTTTCACCAACCTAAACAACTCGAAAAATGGCCGTTCTTGATTCTAAAAATCCTTTGTATATAGTAGTTTAATGTCCTAGAAAACCAAAGTCTAAAACATTTTGGAGCTTGGTCAAAAACAGCCTCAAAGTAGGCCGAAAAACCTCCGAAAAAGCTGGAAAATTATATATATATAAACTTGACGTTTTAAACAAATCTTATTTATAAACTTGTAATGTTGGGTGATTTAAGACATAAAAATCTATAAATATACATATCATCATATATTAGTAATATTAAGTCCTTATCATCATTTAGGACTCGGTTAAACATCTCCGGTTTCATCACCCATCAAACTACGCAAACTTGCATTTTTGCGCATATTTTGCCATCACAAGTTCGGTGAGTCTTCATAGCCCCTATTTTTCACTATCTATTGGGGTGGAAATACATGCACTGTTTTCATATGGACATCAAAACTGTTTATTTCTTATATGTATTACATGTTCGGATTCCATCAGCCCTTATATCATGAACCGTTAATTGCATTTATTTGTAAGCGCGAGTATATTGTGGATAGATCTATTGGGAGTCATGTCCCCCATTCGTGTTAGCTCGGTTCGGCTAACAGCGAGTGCATATATATTCAACACACGGTATTACGTATGGGAATACTGCACAGGGCAAACTCATTCTAATTAAGCTTCGGTTGCATGATGGTTTATGTAATACATACACGGAATTTATGATTTTATGAATTCAACTCCTCTGATAATGTCCATACAACTGGTCTTTTCGCGTAAACCTATGAGCTCACCAACAATTTTTGTTGACGTATTTTTAGCATGTATTTTCAGGTAATTAAGGCAAGTATGCCTTCAGAAGTAACCACTTTCAAGCTTCCGCACTTAAGGAGTCGCATTCTTTTTCAAACCGTCGGAGATTTATTTGCATTATTTTGGATAATTTAATTATGTATTTAAATCTCTGTACCTTGCGAACTACTCTTTATCATTTACGGGTTATGTAAAACATTTCTACCTTTTAAAGTCATATCGATGTATTTTTGAAAACGTCCATATAGTGGTCGTTCATTATGATTATGGTTACGCTTCCGCACTCGTCACGTCTCGCTGCCAACCGGGGTAGCAGGGTGTGACAGATTGGTATCAGAGCCATAGTTATAGTGAACTAGGTTGCATTAGTACCTAGACTATAACTGTTACAAAAACTAAACTTTCTTCAAGAACTGTGAACACATATATGGACCCTGATGACAATAACATATCGAAATTGACCCCTAGGGAAAGGGTGTGACTAGCACAACGGGAGTTTATCCCGGTACCTGCCCATCAGCCAAGCCCGTCGCAGTAGTAACGAGCAAGCATAGGACAGTGGGGATGGATGCCTCACACTCTCCAAGAGTGGAGAAACGAGGAGGGGATCCAAATCCAGTTTGAAGTCAGAACACCATCTTCCTCTCAAGTGTCGACACTTACCTAGAAACCTATATAACAAACGATGCCCCTGTTGGTGGCAAGGGCCGCCAGACACGACCTCCAATTTTGACAAAATCCACCAAGAGGTCGGTGAGATCTTTGCAAGGATTAAGCAGGAGGCAATGCAAACCACCAATAAACCTTAGGCTAACCAGAATACCCAGGCGATTTAACAAAACGGAATCGACGAATTGTGGCAGTACCCAGCGGAGCACAAAGCACACACTGCAGAACTAACCCAACGACTTAACGCTCTGGAGTACGAGGAAACCCCGGAGGCATCTCTTTATAGTATTTATCTAGGCTTTACTATCTGATATATCTTAGGGTAAATAAGGCTTAAGAATTTATAAGAAAATTCTGACCATATCATATACAAAGATTAAGTATCAAGAACTTTTATGAGGAATTAAGTTTAATTACAACTCTGCGTAGGAAAAGATAAAGCTGTGACTATCTGCCTAAGAAATTTCAAACCCGTAGACTTATCCTCTTACCCCATTAGATACCACTTATGCATTTCTACTATTTTATACTGGTGCTGATAGGAGCTTTATATCCACTAAGTTCACTAAGCAGATAAATTCCATTAATTGCTACTTATGCTATTGAGGTTGATGACAGTGAGACGCTTAAGACAAATAATATAAGTCGAGGATGCTCCTTAGAATTAGTAGGCCGACTCTTTGAAACAGACATGATACCCATAAAACTGGGAAGTGTTTACGTGGTCATAGGCATGGATTGGCTATCGAAAATCGTGTGGAAATAGTATGCAACAAGAACACAGTTCATATACCTTTAGCCAATAAGAAGGTCCTTACTGTCCAACGCAAAGCAAGAAATACCAAAGTAAGCATCATCTCTAGCATTAGGACCCTGAAGTGTTGATAGAGAGGGAACCAAAGGGAAAGCGGCTCGAAAATATTCTTATTATTTATGGTCACCCCAAAGTTTTTCCAGAACACTTACCTGAACTCCCAACATCGAGGCAAGTCAAATTCAAAAATAGGCCTACTATCAGGTGCGGTACCAGTGGCTCGAGCACCATGCCGATTAGCCCCATCAATAGTGTAAGAATCGTCCAACCAACTGTAGGAGCTCTTAAATAAAGGGCCTATCAAACCGAGTTCCTCGCTCTAGAGGAGCTCCAGTTTTGTTCATAAAGAAGAAGAATGGAACCTTCAGAATGTGCATCAATTACTAAGAGCTAGATTAACTAAAAGAACCGACACCCGCTCACAAGGATCAATGACTTATTTGACCAAACTCCAAGAATTAAGCTTCTGTTAGAAGATCGACCTAAGGCCTGGTTATCATCAGATTAGAGTTCGCAAGAAAGATATTTCAAAGACAGCCTTCAGATTCCGTTTCGGTCAACATAAATTCCTATTAATGCCGTTGGGATTAACCAGTGCCCCAACGATACTCATGGACCTCATTAGGTGTGCAAACCTTATCTAGACAAATTCGTGATTGTATTCTTGAATGACTTCTTAATCTACTCACGAAACAAGGAGGAGCACGAGCAAACATTTAAGACTGATTCTAGAGTTGTTGAAGAAAGAACAACTATATGCCAAGCTTTCTAAGTTTGACTTTTGACTAAGATAGGTAAGATTTCTCAGTCACGTGAACAATAGTAAAGGAATCCAAGTTGACCCCGCCAAGATCGAGACTATCAGAAATTGGTTAACTCTTAGAACCCCCATAAAAATACGACGGTCCTTAAGACTTGCCACTTATTATAAGCAATTATCAGAAATTTCTCTAAGTTCACCAGAGCTCTAACAAAACTGACCCGAAAGGACATTAAGTATGATTGGAGCAAGGATCAGGAGATATCATTTCAGTTATTAAAGCACAAACTGTGCAGCGCGCCTATTTTGTCCATACCTAAGAGGAACAAGAAATTTATAGATTACTATGACACTTCACACAATTGGTTGATATAGAAAGATAGGTCATAGCTTATGCTTTATGAAAACTTAAGGTTCACTAGGTGATTTACACAACGCATGATCTGGATCTTGAAGCAGTAGTCTTTATCCTTGGAGACATTAGTTGTACGGTATGAAGTGTATTGTATTCACAGACCATAAGAGCCTCCAACACATCTCGAACCAGAAAGAGTCGAATACGAAGTAGTACCGTTGGATGGAACTAATAAGTAATTGTAACCGTGAAAATTCGTTATCACCTGAGGAAAACTAATGAGCTAAGCCGTTAAGAGTACAAGTGGATAAATAGTTTAGGATAAGGGCTAGTAAAAATCGATATTTCGTGAATAGAATATGATTACTCTGTTTGGTGGAATCAGAAAGCTGACTATGGATGAAGGACACAAATTAAGATATGTCGTTCACCCCGGATCCGATAAAATGTATCATGACCTTAAGGAGCTGTACGAGTGGCCTAACATGAAGGATGACATTGCCACATATGTCAACAAATTCCTAACATGCTCCAAAGTTAAGACAAACATAAGAAACCATTTGAGTATTAGTCGACCGCCTAACAAAATCCGCACATTCCTACCAATAAAGAAGAACAATATAATGAATAAGCTAGTCCAAACGTACCTCAAGGAAGTCATCTCCGGACACGGAGTGCCTATTTAAATCATTCCGGATACAAATAGCAGATTTACATATAGGCTTTTGGCAATTATTACTACAAGCTTTGGATACAAACTTGGACATGAGTACCACTTATCACCCTCAGACCAATGGTCAGAATAATAGAACGATCCAAACCCTAGAACACACATTAAGAGCCTGTGTAATGGATACTCAATTGCCTTAGTGGAATTATTAACTACAATAGCTATCACTCGAGTATTAAAGCTGCTCCATTTGAGGCCCTCTACGGGCGAAAGTATCGATCGCCGATTTGTCGGGTAGGAGTAGGAAATAGCCAAATCACTGGCCCTAAGACCAATCACGAAAATACCAAAAGGATAGTACAGATACGGAACTGACTAAAAGTTGCCTGCGATGGTAAGAAAGTTATGCAGATGAAAATAGAAAATCCCTTGAGTTCAAATTAGGAGAACAAGTATTGATGAAAGTCTTGCCATGGAAGGGCGTGTTACGATTTGGGAAACAAGGATAATTAAACCCTCGATACATTGGCAATACAAAGTCTTAAAGGGAATTGGACTCGTAGCTTATCGTTTAGAGTTACCACCAGAGTTTAGCAGCATGCACAATACCTTCCATGTATCGAATAAGAAGAAGTGTTTGTTAGAGGAGACACTTGTTACCCCTTGGGAGAGATCCAGCTAAATAATAAACTTCGCTTCATCAAAGAGCCGGTTGAAATCATGGACCGTAAGGTCAAAGGATTGAAGCACAGTTGTATACCCATCCTCAAGGTCAGATGGAAATTCTAGACATGGACCACAATTCACTTAGGCATGCAAAGGCTAGTTTAAGCAAAGATACTCTCATCTACTTTTAAGTAACAAAACCCCTGAGGAAACATGATAAAATTTCGGGACGAAATTCCCTTAACAGGGGGAGACTGTAACATCCGGCATTGAACCAGGTTAGCAACAACGACCTAATTAGCATTTCAAAGTCAAATTATAGCCTAATCAATAGTCATTAGAACTTAATCAAATGATTAACAAGGCTTATTAGAAGACTCAACTCAATTCGGATCAAATTCATCGGTGCGATGAATCGGGAAATCAATTAATCCGATCAATTTACGATATGAGGGATTAATTCAACTAAGTACGAA
The DNA here is from genome assembly GCA_020465985.1 of Centrapalus pauciflorus. Lineage (NCBI taxonomy): Eukaryota > Viridiplantae > Streptophyta > Magnoliopsida > Asterales > Asteraceae > Centrapalus > Centrapalus pauciflorus. The sequence goes on from JAANYP010004296.1 coordinate 34,250, forward strand.
ATTAAATTATGATTAGTGACACTAATCATACACTAATACAATTACTTAACCTTAATTATGCAAGACTAAAACAATTCATTAAAACAATGCATTCAAAAAGTATTTTTGAATTTACAAGAAAAGGAAAATACAAGAATACATTTTAAATACATTTATACAAAAAAAAAAAATTGAAAATACCCCATATTTATGACCATGTGGCCGGCCACCACATGGTACAACCACCACCTTGACTTTCATTTCTTTATTACATATCCCATACACCATCTACATCAAGTGTCTCCATCTTTGGAGATCTTCACTCAACCTCCAAAATTCACCATCATTGCAAGAGTTATTTTCATCTATAAATAAGACCACTTTTCACTCTTCATTTCCACAACATCAAAACATAAATCTCTCTTCTCTCCTCTCATGAAATCCGGCCTCCATGAGGCTCAAGAACACCAAAATTCCAACCTTGTGTTCTTGCAATATATCAAGCATTTTTGGTGCAACAAAATTCAAGATTTCAACTTCTACTAGTTTGCATCTTTCTAATACTTCAAAGTAAGTAAATACTAGCTCATTACATCTTATATTCATGTTTATATAAGTCTTGCATAATATATATAATCACCAACAACAACAAGTTACATAAAAACTCAAGTTTATAAGTTTCTAGTTTTATTTTAAGTTATTTCTTTACATGTGTTTATGAATATGTAAACACATTATAAAAGTGTTAATATTATGAAAACATGTGATACATATGTGTTTTTATAACTATTATGGCTTTTATACAAGTTGTCTTTAAATAAACAACAAGAATCATAAGTTGTTTTAGGTTTATAAACTACGGATTTCCGGCAGAAAATTTATATCGACTTTGAAAAATCATAACTAATTCATAACTCAACGAAATGAGTTGATTCTTGTCTCAAAAGTTAGATCTATGTCTTAACTATAGATCTGCAATTTTTCATAATTTATTTTGAAGTTTAAGACCTCCAGAAATTATTTGAGAAACCGAAAGTTTGACAGCTCAAAAATGGCCAACATAGCGTTTTTAACGAGATTTTTCACCAACCTAAACAACTCGAAAAATGGCCGTTCTTGATTCTAAAAATCCTTTGTATATAGTAGTTTAATGTCCTAGAAAACCAAAGTCTAAAACATTTTGGAGATTGGTCAAAAACAGCCTCAAAGTAGGCCGAAAAACCTCCGAAAAAGCTGGAAAATTATATATATATAAACTTGACGTTTTAAACAAATCTTATTTATAAACTTGTAATGTTGGGTGATTTAAGACATAAAAATCTATAAATATACATATCATCATATATTAGTAATATTAAGTCCTTATCATCATTTAGGACTCGGTTAAACATCTCCGGTTTCATCACCCATCAAACTACGCAAACTTGCATTTTTGCGCATATTTTGCCATCACAAGTTCGGTGAGTCTTCATAGCCCCTATTTTTCACTATCTATTGGGGTGGAAATACATGCACTGTTTTCATATGGACATCAAAACTGTTTATTTCTTATATGTATTACATGTTCGGATTCCATCAGCCCTTATATCATGAACCGTTAATTGCATTTATTTGTAAGCGCGAGTATATTGTGGATAGATCTATTGGGAGTCATGTCCCCCATTCGTGTTAGCTCGGTTCGGCTAACAGCGAGTGCATATATATTCAACACACGGTATTACGTATGGGAATACTGCACAGGGCAAACTCATTCTAATTAAGCTTCGGTTGCATGATGGTTTATGTAATACATACACGGAATTTATGATTTTATAAATTCAACTCATCTGATAATGTCCATACAACTGGTCTTTTCGCGTAAACCTATGAGCTCACCAACAATTTTTGTTGACGTATTTTAGCATGTATTTTCAGGAAATTAAGGCAAGTATGCCTTCAGAAGTAACTACTTTCAAGCTTCCGCACTTAAGGAGTCGCATTCTTTTCAAACCGTCGGAGATTTATTTGCATTATTTTGGATAATTTAATTATGTATTTAAATCTCTGTACTTTGCGAACTACTCTTTATCATTTACGGTTTATGTAAAACATTTCTACCTTTTAAAGTCATATCGATGTATTTTCGAAAACGTCCATATAGTGGTCGTTCATTATGATTATGGTTACGCTTCCGCGACGTCATGCTTCGTCGCCAACCGGGGTAACGGGGTGTGACAAAAATACGTCAACAAAATTGTTGGTGAGCTCATTGGTTTACACGAAAATCTGACTTGTATGGACAACAATAATAGAGATTGAATTTATAAAATCATAAATTCCATGTTATGTATTACATATAAACCATCATGCAACCGAAGCTTAATTAAAATGAGTTTGTCCTGTGCAGTATTCCCATACGTAATACCGTGTGTTGAATATATATGCATCCGCTGTTAGCCGACCCGAACTAACCCGAGTGGGGGACATGACTCCCAATAGATCTATCCACAATATATTCGCACTTACAAATAAATGCAATTAACGGTTCATGATATAAGGGCTGATGGAACCACATGTGTAATACATAATAGAAATGAAGATGTTTTCGTGTCCATATAAAAACGAAGCATGTATTTCATCCCCAAAACATAACAGTGTGAAAATAGGGGCTATGAGAACTCACCGAGATTGCGATGACAAAACGAGCGTAAAAAGCTTTTTAGCGTAAATGGATGGATGATGCGTCGAGTGAGTTTAATCGCGTCCTAAATGATAATAAGGACTTAATATCTCTAATATATGATGATATATACATTTATAGATTTTTATGTCTTAAATCACCCAACATTACAAGTTTATAAATAAAAACCGCTTAAAACGTCAAGTTTATATATATATATATATATATATATATATATATATATATATATATATATATATATATATATATATATATATATATATATATATATATATATATATATATATATATATATATATATATATATATATATATATATATATATATATATATATATATATATATATATATATTATATATTTAGTTTAGAGTTTTAATTTATTTAAACTCTAATATAATAATATATAATATATAT
>JAANYP010004296.1:39812-80358 GCA_020465985.1 Centrapalus pauciflorus
TTATATAAACATAAATATAAGATGATATAAGCTAGTATTTACTTACTTTGATGTGTTAGAAGAATGAAAATGAGTAGAAAACTTGATCTTGAAAGAGTTGCACAAGAAATTCTCCTTGAACACTTGAAGAACAAAACAAATTTTTGAGGTGGTGTGTGTGTGGCCCTTGTGGCCGGATTTGAGAGAGGGAGGGAGAGAGTTTTTGAGTTGATTAAGGTGTGAAGAATGAAGAGGATTTGGGTCTCTATTTATAGAGGAAAGTTGGAGGTTGAAATGATGTAAGATATGGAGGTTGAGTGTAAGATTTTAATGAAATGAAAGAGGGATGGTGAAGAAGGATTTGATCTTGATAGGTTGAGTAAAAAAAATATTTATCAAGTGTCCTTGTGTCCTTCACAAGGCCGGCCATATGGGGTATTTCAAGTGTATTTTCATTTTTTTTTGTATAAATGTATTTAGAATGTATTCTTGTATTTCCCTTTTCTTGTAAATTCAAAATACTTTTTGAATGCATTGTTTTAATGAATTGTTTTTGTCTTGCATAATTAATGTTAAGTAATTGTATTAGTGTATGATTAGTGTTACTAATCATAATTTAATTACGTACTTAGTTGAATTAATCCCTCATATCGTAAATTGATCGGATTAATTGATTTCCCGATTCATCGCACCGATGAATTTGATTCTAACTGAGTTGAGTCTTCTAATAAGCCTTGTTAATTACTTGATTAAGTTCTAATGACTATTGATTAGGCTATAATTGACTATTAAATGTGGATTAGGGCATCATTGCTAACCTCGTTTAGTGCCGGATGTTACAGTTTTAGACTTTGGTTTTCTAGGACATTAAACTACTATATACAAAGGATTTTTAGAATCAAGAACGGCCATTTTTCGAGTTGTTTAGGTTGGTGAAAAAGCTCGTTAAAAACGCTATGTTGGCCATTTTTGAGCTGTCAAACTTTCGGTTTCTCAAATAATTTCTGGAGGTCTTAAACTTCAAAATAAATTATGAAAAATTGCAGATCTATAGTTAAGACATAGATCTAACTTTTGAGACAAAAATCAACTCATTTCGTTGAGTTATGAATTAGTTATGATTTTTCAAAGTCGATATAAATTTTCTGCCGGAAATCCGTAGTTTATAAACTTAAAACAACTTATGATTCTTGTTGTTTATTTAAAGACAACTTGTATAAAAGCCATAATAGTTATAAAAACACATATGTATCACATGTTTTCATAATATTAACACTTTTATAATGTGTTTACATATTCATAAACACATGTAAAGAAATAACTTAAAATAAAACTAGAAACTTATAAACTTGAGTTTTTATGTAACTTGTTGTTGTTGGTGATTATATATATTATGCAAGACTTATATAAACATGAATATAAGATGTAATAAGCTAGTATTTACTTACTTTGAAGTATTAGAAAGATGCAAACTAGTAGAAGTTGAAATCTTGAATTTTGTTGCACCAAAAATGCTTGATATATTGCAAGAACACAAGGTTGGAAATTTTGGTGTTCTTGAGCCTCATGGAGGCCGGATTTCATGAGAGGAGAGAAGAGAGATTTATGTTTTGATGTTGTGGAAATGAAGAGTGAAAAGTGGTCTTATTTATAGATGAAAATAACTCTTGCAATGATGGTGAATTTTGGAGGTTGAGTGAAGATCTCCAAGGATGGAGACACTTGATGTAGATGGTGTATGGGATATGTAATAAAGAAATGAAAGTCAAGGTGGTGGTTGTACCATGTGGTGGCCGGCCACATGGTCATAAATATGGGGTATTTTCAATTTTTTTTTTTTTGTATAAATGTATTTAAAATGTATTCTTGTATTTTCCTTTTCTTGTAAATTCAAAAATACTTTTTGAATGCATTGTTTTAATGAATTGTTTTAGTCTTGCATAATTAAGGTTAAGTAATTGTATTAGTGTATGATTAGTGTCACTAATCATAATTTAATTTCGTACTTAGTTGAATTAATCCCTCATATCGTAAATTGATCGGATTAATTGATTTCCCGATTCATCGCACCGATGAATTTGATTCTAATTGAGTTGAGTCTTCTAATAAGCCTTGTTAATCATTTGATTAAGTTCTAATGACTATTGATTAGGCTATAATTTTACTATTAAATGCTAATTAGGTCGTTGTTGCTAACCTGGTTCAATGCCGGATGTTACAAGTTTCATCAGTGTTTATCATACGTTCCTAATATATAATTAAGTAATTAAGGTACAGGCAGCAACAGATGTTTCCATACAAGTCAGTAACAATCACCAATAAGTACCGAAACATATGCAAGTAATAAATGCAATCTGTCACTCACAGCGGTCCTGAGCAATGCAAGTAATCAAAGAACATGTAGCAGCAGTTGTCTAGTTTCAGCAGTGTCTATCGTACGCTCCTAACATACAATTATGTAATCAAGGAACAAGCAGTAGCAGTTGTCCAGTTTCAGCAGTGTCTATCATACGTTCCTAGCATACAATTAATTAATCAAGGAACATGCAGCAGCAGTTGTCAAGTTTCAGTAGTGTCTATCATACATTCCTAACATACATTTAAGTAATCAAAGAACAGGCAGCAACAGATGTTTCCATACAAGTCAGTAACAATCACTAATAAGTACCGAAACATATGCAAGTAAGTAATGCAATCTGTATCTCACAGCGGTCCTGAGCAATGCAAGTAATCAATGAACATGCAACAACAGTTGTCCAGTTTCAACAATGTCTATCATACGTTCCTAATATATAATTAAGTAATTAAGGTACAGGCAGCAACAGATGTTTCCATACAAGTCAGTAACAATCACAAATAAGTACCGAAACATATGCAAGTAACTAATGCAATCTGTCACTCACAGCGGTCCTGAGTAATGCAAGTAATCAAGGAACATGTAGCAGCAGTTGTCTAGTTTCAGCAGTGTCTATCGTACGCTCCTAACATACAATTAAGTAATCAAGGAACCTGAAGCAACAGTTGTCCAGTTTCAGCAGTGTCTATCATACGTTCCTAGCATACAATTAAGTAATCAAGGAAGATGCAGCAGCAGTTGTCCAGTTTCAGTAGTGTCTATCATACGTTCCTAACATACATTTAAGTAATCAAAGAACAGGCAGCAACATATGTTTCCATACAAGTCAGTAACAATCACTCTAATAAGTACTGAAACATATGCAAGTAAGTAATGCAATCTGTCTCTCACAGCGGTCCTGAGCAATGCAAGAAATCAATGAACATGCAACAACAGTTGTCCAGTTTCAACAATGTCTATCATACATTCCTAGCATACAATAAAGTAATCAAGGAACCTGCAGCAGCAGTTGTCCAGTTTCATCAGTGTCTATCATACGTTCCTAATATATAATTAAGTAATTAAGGTACAGGCAGCAACAGATGTTTCCCTACAAGTCAGTAACAATCACCAATAAGTACTGAAACATATACAAGTAACTAATGCAATCTGTCACTCACAGCGGTCCTGAGCAATGCAAGTAATCAAGGAACATGTAGCAGCAGTTGTCTAGTTTCAGCAGTGTCTATCGTACGCTCCTAACATACAATTAAGTAATCAAGGAACCTGCAGCAGTTGTCCAGTTTCAGCAGTGTCTATCATACGTTCCTAGCATACAATTAATTAATCAAGGAACATGCAGCAGCAGTTGTCCAGTTTCAGTAGTGTCTATCATACGTTCCTAACATACATTTAATTAATCAAAGAACAGGCAGCAACAGATGTTTCCATACAAGTCAGTAACAATCACTAATAAGTACCAAAACATATGCAAGTAAGTAATGCAATCTGTCTCTCACAGCGGTCCTGAGCAATGCAAGTAATCAATGAACATGCAACAACAGTTGTCCAGTTTCAACAATGTCTATCATACGTTCCTAATATATAATTAAGTAATTAAGGTACAGGCAGCAACAGATGTTTCCATACAAGTCAGTAACAATCACCAATAAGTACCGAAACATATGCAAGTAACTAATGCAATCTGTCACTGACAGCGGTCCTGAGCAATGCAAGTAATAAAGGAACATGTAGCAGCAGTTGTCTAGTTTCAGCAGTTTCTATCGTACGCTCCTAACATACAATTAAGTAATCAAGGAACCTGAAGCAGCAGTTGTTCAGTTTCAGCAGTGTCTATCATACGTTCCTAGCATACAATTAAGTAATCAAGGAACATGCAGCAGCAGTTGTCCAGTTTCAGTAGTGTCTATCATACGTTCCTAACATACATTTAAGTAATCAAAGAACAGGCACCAACAGATGTTTCCATACAAGTCAGTAACAATCACTAATAAGTACCGAAACATATGCAAGTAAGTAATGCAATCTGTCTCTCACAGCGGTCCTGAGCAATGCAAGTAATCAATGAACATGCAACAACAGTTGTCCAGTTTCAACAATGTCTATCATACATTCCTGGCAGACAATTAAGTAATCAAGGAACCTGCAGCAGCAGTTGTCCAGTTTCATCAGTGTCTATCATATGTTCCTAACATATAATTAAGTAATTAAGGTACAAGCAGCAACAGATGTTTCCATACAAGTTAGTAACCGTCACCAATAAGTACCGAAACATATGCAACTAACTAATGCAATCTGTCACTCACAACGGTCCTGAGCAATGCAAGTAATCAAGGAACATGTAGCAGCAGTTGTCCAGTTTCAGCAGTGTCTATCGTACGCTCCTAACATACAATTAAGTAATCAAGGAACCTGCAGCAGCAGTTGTCCAGTTTCAACAGTGTCTATCATACGTTCCTAGCATACAATTAATTAATCAAGGAACAGGCAGCAACAGTTGTTTCCATACAAGTCAGTAACAATCACCAATAAGTACCGAAACATATGCAAGTAACTAATGCAATCTGTCACTCACAGCGGTCCTGAGCAATGCAAGTAATCAAGGAACATGTAGCAGCAGTTGTCCAGTTTCAGCAGTGTCTATCGTACGTCCCTCACATAAAATTAAGTAATCAAGGAACATGCAGCAGCAGTTGTCTAGTTTCAGTTGTGTAACATCCGGCATTGAACCAGGTTAGCAACAACGACCTAATTAGCATTTAATAGTAAATTTATAGCCTAATCAATAGTCATTAGAACTTAATCAAATGATTAACAAGGCTTATTAGAAGACTCAACTCAATAAGAATCAAATTCATCGGTGCGATGAATCGGGAAATCAATTAATCCGATCAATTTACGATATGAGGGATTAATTCAACTAAGTACGAAATTAAATTATGATTAGTAACACTAATCATACACTAATACAATTACTTAACCTTAATTATGCAAGACTAAAACAATTCATTAAAACAATGCATTCAAAAAGTATTTTTGAATTTACAAGAAAAGGAAAATACAAGAATACATTTTAAATACATTTATACAACAAAAAAAAAAAAGAAAAATACATGGAAATACATGAAGGAGGCCGGCCATAGGGTGGTACCACATGAGATTTGATTTCAATTTTTAATTCCAAGACTCCATAACCCATCAAAATCAAATCCACCTTCACCATCCTCTTTCATTTCATAAAAATCTTGCACTCAATCTCTCTTATCACCATCTTTTCAACCTACTTTTTTCATCTATAAATAAGAGACCCAATTACTCTTCATTTTCACTCATTCAAACATCAAAAACTCTTCCTTTTCTCTCATCAAATCCGGCCACCCTCTCAAAGAAAACAAAGTTTTCTTCTTTTTTTTTTTGTTGTTCTTCAAGTGTTCAAGGAGAATTTCTTGTGCAACTCTTTCAAGCTCAAGTCTTCTACTCATTTTCATTCCTCTAACACATCAAAGTAAGTAAATACTAGCTTATATCATCTTATATTTATGTTTATATAAGTCTTGCATAATATATATAATCACCAACAACAACAAGTTTCATAAAAACTAAAGTTTATAAGTTTCTAGTTTTTATTTTTAGTTGTTTTCTTTAAATGTGCATATGAATATATGAACACATTATAAGCATGTTAATATTATGAAAACATGTGTTATATATGTGTTATATAACTTTTATAACTTTTATACAAGTAGTCTTTGAATAGACAACAAGAATCATAAATTGTTGTAAATTTATAAACTACGGAATTTCGGCAGAATATTTTGTATCGACTTTGAAAAATCATAACTAATTCATAACTCAACAAGATGAGTTGATTCTTGTCTCAAAAGTTAGATCTATGTCTTAACTATAGATCTGCAATTTTTCATAATTTATTTTGAAGTTTAAGACCTCCAGAAACTATTTGAGAAACCGAAAGTTTGACAGCTCAAAAATGGCCAACATAGCGTTTTTAACGAGCTTTTTCACCAATCTAAACAACTCGAAAAATGGCCGTTCTTGATTCTAAAAATCCTTTGTATATAGTAGTTTAATGTCCTAGAAAACCAAAGTCTAAAACATTTTGGAGCTTGGTCAAAAACAGCCTCAAAGTAGGCCGAAAAACCTCCGAAAAAGCTGGAGAATTATATATATATAAACTTGACGTTTTAAACAAATCTTATTTATAAACTTGTAATGTTGGGTGATTTAAGACATAAAAATCTATAAATATACATATTATCATATATTAGTAATATTAAGTCCTTATCATCATTTAGGACTCGGTTAAACATCTCCGGTTTCTTCACCCATCAAACTACGCAAACTTGCATTTTTGCGCATATTTTGCCATCACAAGTTCGGTGAGTTTTCATAGCCCCTATTTTTCACTATCTATTGGGGTGGAAATACATGCACTGTTTTTCATATGGACATCAAAACTGTTTATTTCTTATATGTATTACATGTTCGGATTCCATCAGCCCTTATATCATGAACCGTAATTGCATTTATTTGTAAGCGCGAGTATATTGTGGATAGATCTATTGGGAGTCATGTCCCCCATTCGTGTTAGCTCGGTTCGGCTAACAGCGAGTGCATATATATTCAACACACGGTATTACGTATGGGAATACTGCACAGGGCAAACTCATTCTAATTAAGCTTCGGTTGCATGATGGTTTATGTAATACATACACGGAATTTATGATTTTATAAATTCAACTCATCTGATAATGTCCATACAACTGGTCTTTTCGCGTAAACCTATGAGCTCACCAACAATTTTTGTTGACGTATTTTAGCATGTATTTTCAGGTAATTAAGGCAAGTATGCCTTCAGAAGCAACCACTTTCAAGCTTCCGCACTTAAGGAGTCGCATTCTTTTTCAAACCGTCGGAGATTTATTTGCATTATTTTGGATAATTTAATTATGTATTCAAATCTCTGTACCTTGCGAACTACTCTTTATTATTTACGGGTTATGTAAAACGTTTCTACCTTTTAAGGTTATATCGATGTATTTTTGAAAACGTCCATATAGTGGTCGTTCATTATGATTATGGTCACGCTTCCGCGACGTCACGCTTCGTTGCCAACCGGGGTAGCGGGGTGTGACAGATTGGTATCAGAGCCATAGTTATAGTGAACTAGGTTGCATTAGTTCCTAGACTATAACTATTACAAAAACTAAAGTTCTTCAAGAACTGTGAACACATATATGGACCATGATGACAATAACATGTCGAAATTCACCCCTAGGGAAAGGGTGTCACTAGCACAACGGGAGTCTATCCCAGTACCTGCCCATCAGCCAAGCCCGCCACAGTAGTAACGAGCAAGCATAGGACAGTGGGGATGGATGCCTCACACTCTCCAAGAGTGGAGAAACGAGGAGGGGATCCAAATCCAGTTTGAAGTCAGAACACCATCTTCCTCTCAAGTGCCGACACTTACCTAGAAACCTATGTAACAAACGATGCCCCTGTTGGTGGCAAGGGCCGCCAGACACGACCTCCAATTTCGACAAAATCCACCAAGAGGTCGGTGAGATCTCTGCAAGGATTAAGTAGGAGGCAATGCAAACCACCAATAAACCTTAGGCCAACCAGAATACCCAGGCGATTTAACAAGACGGAATCGACGAATTGTGACAGCACCTAGCAGAGCACAAAGCCCACACTGTAGAACTAGCCTAATGACTTAACGCTCTGGAGTACGAGGAAACCCCGGAGGCATCTCTTTATAGTATTTCTCTAGGCTTTACTATCTGATATATCTTAGGGTAAATAAGGCTTAAGAATTTATCAGAAAATTCTGACCATATCATATACAAAGATTAAGTATCAAGAACTTTTATGAGGAATTAAGTTTTAACTACAACTCTGCGTAGGAAAAGATAAAGCTGTGACTATCTGCCTAAGAAATTTCAAACCCGTTGACTTATCCGCATACCCCATTAGATACCACTTATGCATTTCTACTATTTGATACTGGTGCTGATAGGAGCTTTATATCCACTAAGTTCACTAAGCAGATAAATTCCATTAAGTGCTACTTATGTTATTGAGGTTGATGACAGTGAGACGCATAAGACAAATAATATAAGTCGAGGATGCTCCTTAGAATTAGTAGGCCGACTCTTTGAAACAGACATGATACCCATCAAACTGGGAAGTGTTTACCTGGTTATAGGCATGGATTGGCTATCGAAAATCGTGTGGAAATAGTATGCAACAAGAACACAGTTCATATACCTTTAGCCAATAAGAAGGTCCTTACTGTCCAACGCAAAGCATGAAATACCAAAGTAAGCATCATCTCTAGCATTAGGACCCTGAAGTGTGGATAGAGAGGGAGCCAAAGCGAAAGCGGCTCAAAAATATCCTTATTATTTATAGTTACCCCAAAGTTTTTCCAGAACACTTACCTGAACTCCCAACATCGAGGCAAGTCAAATTCAAAAATAGGCCTAGTATCAGCTGCGAATCGTCCAACCAACTGTAGTAGCTCTTAGATAAAAGGTTTATCAAACCGAGTTCCACGCTCTAGAGGAGCTCCAGTTTTGTTCATAAAGAAGAAGAATGGAACCTTCAGAATGTGCATCAATTACTAAGAGCTAGATTAACTAAAAGAACCGACACCCGCTCACAAGGATCAATGACTTATTTGACCAAACTCCAAGAATTAAGCTTCTGTTAGAAGATCGACCTAAGGCCTGGTTATCATCAGATTAGAGTTCGCAAGAAAGATATTTCAAAGACAGCCTTTAGATTCCGTTTCGGTCAACATAAATTCCTATTAATGCCGTTGGGATTAACCAGTGCCCCTACGATACTCATGGACCTCATTAGGTGTGCAAACCTTATCTAGACAAATTCGTGATTGTATTCTTGAATGACTTCTTAATCTACTCACGAAACAAGGAGGAGCACGAGCAAACATTTAAGACTGATTCTAGAGTTGTTGAAGAAAGAACAACTATATGCCAAGCTTTCTAAGTTTGACTTTTGACTAAGATAGGTAAGATTTCTCAGTCACGTGATCAATAGTAAAGGAATCCAAGTTGACCCCGCCAAGATCGAGACTATCAGAAATTGGTTAACTCTTAGAACCCCCATAAAAATACGACGGTCCTTAAGACTTGCCACTTATTATAAGCAATTATCAAAAATTTCTCTAAGTTCACCAGAGCTCTAACAAAACTGACCCGAAAGGACATTAAGTATGATTGGAGCAAGGATCAGGAGATATCATTTCAGTTATTAAAGCACAAACTGTGCAGCGCGCCTATATTGTCCATACCTAAGAGGAACAAGAAATTTATAGATTACTATGACACTTCACACAATTGGTTGATATAGAAAGATAGGTCATAGCTTATGCTTTATGAAAACTTAAGGTTCACTAAGTGATTTACACAACGCATGATCTGGATCTTGAAGCAGTAGTCTTTATCCTTGGAGACATTAGTTGTACAGTATGAAGTGTATTGTATTCACAGACCATAAGAGCCTCCAACACATCTCGAACCAGAAAGAGTCGAATACGAAGTAGTACCGTTGGATGGAACTAATAAGTAATTGTAACCGTGAAAATTCGTTATCACCTGAGGAAAACTAATGAGCTAAGCCGTTAAGAGTACAAGTGGATAAATAGTTTAGGATAAGGGCTAGTAAAAATCGATATTTAGTGAATAGAATATGATTACTCTGTTTGGTGGAATCAAAAAGCTGACTATGGATGAAGGACACAAATTAAGATATGTCGTTCACCCCGGATCCGATAAAATGTATCATGACCTTAAGGAGCTGTACGGGTGGCCTAACATGAAGGATGACATTGCCACATATGTCAACAAATTCCAAACATGCTCCAAAGTTAAGACAAACATAAGAAACCATTTGAGTATTAGTCGACCGCCTAACAAAATCCGCACATTCCTACCAATAAAGAAGAACAATATAATGAATAAGCTAGTCCAAACGTACCTCAAGGAAGTCATCTCCGGACACGGAGTGCCTATTTAAATCATTTCGGATACAAATAGCAGATTTACATATAGGCTTTTGGTAATTATTACTACAAGCTTTGGATACAAACTTGGACATGAGTACCACTTATCACCCTCAGACCAATGGTCAGAATAATAGAACGATCCAAACCCTAGAACACACATTAAGAGCCTGTGTAATGGATACTCAATTGCCTTAGTGGAATTATTAACTACAATAGCTATCACTCGAGTATTAAAGCTGCTCCATTTGAGGCCCTCTACGGGCGAAAGTGTCGATCGCCGAAATAGCCAAATCACTGGCCCTAAGACCAATCACGAAACTACCAAAAGGATAGTACAGATACGGAACTGACTAAAAGTTGTCTGCGATGGTAAGAAAGTTATGCAGATGAAAATAGAAAATCCCTTGAGTTCTAATTAGGAGAACAAGTATTGATGAAAGTCTTGCCATGGGAGGGCGTGTTACGATTTGGGAAACAAGGATAATTAAACCCTCGATACCTTGACAATACAAAGTCTTAAAGGGAATTGGACTCGTAGCTTATCGTTTAGAGTTACCACCAGAGTTTAGCAGCATGCACAATACCTTCCATGTATCGAATAAGAAGAAGTGCTTGTTAGAGGAGACACTTGTTACCCCTTGGGAGAGATCCAGCTAAATGATAAACTTCGCTTCATCAAAGAGCCGGTTGAAATCATGGACCGTAAGGTCAAAGGATTGAAGCACAGTTGTATACCCATCCTCAAGGTCAGATGGAAATTCTAGACATGGACCACAATTCACTTAGGCATGCAAAGGCTAGTTTAAGCAAAGATACTCTCATCTACTCTTAAGTAACAAAACCCCTGAGGAAACAGGATAAAATTTCGGGACGAAATTCCCTTAACAGGGGGAGACTGTAACATCCGGCATTGAACCAGGTTAGCAACAACGACCTAATTAGCATTTAATAGTCAAATTATAGCCTAATCAATAGTCATTAGAACTTAATCAAATGATTAACAAGGCTTATTAGAAGACTCAACTCAATAAGAATCAAATTCATCGGTGCGATGAATCGGGAAATCAATTAATCCGATCAATTTACGATATGAGGGATTAATTCAACTAAGTACGAAATTAAATTATGATTAGTAACACTAATCATACACTAATACAATTACTTAACCTTAATTATGCAAGACTAAAACAATTCATTAAAACAATGCATTCAAAAAGTATTTTTGAATTTACAAGAAAAGGAAAATACAAGAATACATTTTAAATACATTTATACAACAAAAAAAAAAAAGAAAAATACATGGAAATACATGAAGGAGGCCGGCCATAGGGTGGTACCACATGAGATTTGATTCCAATTTTTAATTCCAAGACTCCATAACCCATCAAAATCAAATCCACCTTCACCATCCTCTATCATTCATAAAAATCTTGCACTCAATCTCTCTTATCACCATCTTTTCAACCTACTTTTTTCATCTATAAATAAGAGACCCAATTACTCTTCATTTTTACTCATTCAAACATCAAAAACTCTTCCTTTTCTCTCATCAAATCCGGCCACCCTCTCAAAGAAAACAAAGTTTTCTTCTTTTTTTTTTGTTGTTGATCTTCAAGTGTTCAAGGAGAATTTCTTGTGCAACTCTTTCAAGCTCAAGTCTTCTACTCATTTTCATTCCTCTAACACATCAAAGTAAGTAAATACTAGCTTATATCATCTTATATTTATGTTTATATAAGTCTTGCATAATATATATAATCACCAACAACAACAAGTTTCATAAAAACTCAAGTTTATAAGTTTCTAGTTTTTATTTTTAGTTGTTTTCTTTAAATGTGCATATGAATATATGAACACATTATAAGCATGTTAATATTATGAAAACATGTGTTATATATGTGTTATATAACTTTTATAACTTTTATACAAGTAGTCTTTGAATAGACAACAAGAATCATAAATTGTTGTAAATTTATGAACTACGGAATTTCGGCAGAATATTTGTATCGACTTTGAAAAATCATAACTAATTCATAACTCAACAAAATGAGTTGATTCTTGTCTCAAAAGTTAGATCTATGTCTTAACTATAGATCAGCAATTTTTCATAATTTATTTTGAAGTTTAAGACCTCCAGAAACTATTTGAGAAACCGAAAGTTTGACAGCTCAAAAATGGCCAACATAGCGTTTTTAACGAGCTTTTTTACCAACCTAAACAACTCGAAAAATGGCCGTTCTTGATTCTAAAAATCCTTTGTATATAGTAGTTTAATGTCCTAGAAAACCAAAGTCTAAAACATTTTGGAGCTTGGTCAAAAACAGCCTCAAAGTAGGCCGAAAAACCTCCGAAAAAGCTGGAAAATTATATATATATAAACTTGACGTTTTAAACAAATCTTATTTATAAACTTGTAATGTTGGGTGATTTAAGACATAAAAATCTATAAATATACATATTATCATATATTAGTAATATTAAGTCCTTATCATCATTTAGGACTCGGTTAAACATCTCCGGTTTCTTCACCCATCAAACTACGCAAACTTGCATTTTTGCGCATATTTTGCCATCACAAGTTCGGTGAGTCTTCATAGCCCCTATTTTTCACTATCTATTCGGGTGGAAATACATGCACTGTTTTTCATATGGACATCAAAACTGTTTATTTCTTATATGTATTACATGTTCGGATTCCATCAGCCCTTATATCATGAACCGTTAATTGCATTTATTTGTAAGCGCGAGTATATTGTGGATAGATCTATTGGGAGTCATGTCCTCCATTCGTGTTAGCTCGGTTCGGCTAACAGCGAGTGCATATATATTCAACACACGGTATTACGTATGGGAATACTGCACAGGGCAAACTCATTCTAATTAAGCTTCGGTTGCATGATGTTTATGTAATACATACACGGAATTTATGATTTTATAAATTCAACTCATCTGATAATGTCCATACAACTGGTCTTTTTGCGTAAACCTATGAGCTCACCAACAATTTTTGTTGACGTATTTTAGTATGTATTTTCAGGTAATTAGGCCAAGTATGCTCAGGAAGTAACCAACTCAAGCTTCCGCACGTTAAGAGTGCATTCTTTTCAAACCGTCGGAGATATATTTGCATTATTTTGATAAATATTAATTATTTATTCAAATCCTCTAGTACCTTGGCGGATTGAACTAGCTCTTTATGATTTAGCGCGGGGTTATGTAAAACGTTTCTACCTTTTGATAGGTATATCGATGTATGTTTGAAAACGTCCATATAGTGGTTCGTTCATTATGATTATGGAGTCACGCTCCGCGACGGTCACCGCTTCGGTTTGGCCAACCGGGATGTAGCGGGTGGGCAACAGTATGTCTATAATACGTTCCTTAACATACATGTAATAGTCTAACCAAAAAGAACACGGCTAGCAAAACAGATTTCCATACAAGTCAGTAACATAATCCACCAATAAGTACCGAAACATATGCAAGTAAGTAATGCAATCTGTCTCTCACAGCGGTCCTGAGCAATGCACGTAATCAATGAACATGCAACAACAGTTGTCCAGTTTCAACAATGTCTATAAGACATTCCTAGCATACAATAAAGTAATCAAGGAACCTGCAGCAACAGTTGTCCAGTTTCATCAGTGTCTATCATACGTTCCTAACATATAATTAAGTAATTAAAGTACAGGCAGCAACAGATGTTTCCATACAAGTCAGTAACAATCACCAATAAGTACCGAAACATATGCAAGTAAGTAATGCAATCTGTCTCTCACAGCGGTCCTGAGCAATGCAAGAAATCAATGAACATGCAACAACAGTTGTCCAGTTTCAACAATGTCTATCATACATTCCTAGAATACAATAAAGTAATCAAGGAACCAACAGCAGCAGTTGTCCAGTTTCATCAGTGTCTATCATACGTTCCTAATATATAATTAAGTAATTAAGGTACAGGCAGCAACAGATGTTTCCATACAAGTCAGTAACAATCACCAATAAGTACCGAAACATATGCAAGTAACTAATGCAATCTGTCACTCACAGCGGTCCTTAGCAATGCAAGTAATCAAGGAACATGTAGCAGCAGTTGTCTAGTTTCAGCAGTGTCTATCGTACGCTCCTAACATACAATTAAGTAATCAAGGAACCTGCAGCAGCAGTTGTCCAGTTTCAGCAGTGTCTATCATACGTTCCTAGCATACAATTAATTAATCAAGGAACATGCAGCAGCAGTTGTCCAGTTTCAGTAGTGTCTATCATACGTTCCTAACATACATTTAAGTAATCAAAGAACAGGCAGCAACAGATGTTTCCGTACAAGTCAGTAACAATCACTAATAAATACCGAAACATATGCAAGTAAGTAATGCAATCTGTCTCTCACAGCGGTCCTGAGCAATGCAAGTAATCAATGAACATGCAACAACAGTTGTCCAGTTTCAACAATGTCTATCATACGTTTCTAATATATAATTAAGTAATTAAGGTACAGGCAGCAACAGATGTTTCCATACAAGTCAGTAACAATCACCAATAAGTACCGAAACATATGCAAGTAAGTAATGCAATCTGTCTCTCACAGCGGTCCTGAGCAATGCAAGAAATCAATGAACATGAAACAACAGTTGTCCAGTTTCAACAATGTCTATCATACATTCCTAGCATACAATAAAGTAATCAAGGAACCTGCAGCAGCAGTTGTCCAGCTTCATCAGTGTCTATCATACGTTCCTAATATATAATTAAGTAATTAAGGTACAGGCAGCAACAGATGTTTCCATACAAGTCAGTAACAATCACCAATAAGTACCGAAACATATGCAAGTAACTAATGCAATCTGTCACTCACAGCGGTCCTGAGCAATGCAAGTAATCAAGGAACATGTAGCAGCAGTTGTCTAGTTTCAGCAGTGTCTATCGTACGCTCCTAACATACAATTAAGTAATCAAGGAACCTGTAGCAGCAGTTGTCCAGTTTCAGCAGTGTCTATCATACGTTCCTAGCATACAATTAATTAATCAAGGAACATGCAGCAGCAGTTGTCCAGTTTCAGTAGTGTCTATCATACGTTCCTAACATACATTTAAGTAATCAAAGAACAGGCAGCAACAGATGTTTCCATAGAAGTCAGTAACAATCACTAATAAGTACCGAAACATATGCAAGTAAGTAATGCAATCTGTCTCTCACAGCTGTCCTGAGCAATGCAAGTAATCAATGAACATGCAACGACAGTTGTCCAGTTTCAACAATGTCTATCATACGTTCCTAATATATAATTAAGTAATTAAGGTACAGGCAGCAACAGATGTTTCCATACAAGTCAGTAACAATCACCAATAAGTACCGAAACATATGCAAGTAACTAATGTAATCTGTCACTCACAGCGGTCCTGAGCAATGCAAGAAATCAATGAATATGAAACAACAGTTGTCCAGTTTCAACAATGTCTATCATACATTCCTAGCATACAATAAAGTAATCAAGGAACCTGCAGCAGCAGTTGTCCAGTTTCATCAGTGTCTATCATACGTTCCTAGCATACAATTAATTAATCAAGGAACATGCAGCAGCAGTTGTCCAGTTTCAGTAGTGTCTATCATAAGTTCCTAACGTACATTTAATTAATCAAAGAACAGGCAGCAACAGATGTTTCCATACAAGTCAGTAACAATCACTAATAAGTACCAAAACATATGCAAGTAAGTAATGCAATCTGTCTCTCACAGCGGTCCTGAGCAATGCAAGTAATCAATGAACATGCAACAACAGTTGTCTAGTTTCAACAATGTCTATCATACGTTCCTAATATATAATTAAGTAATTAAGGTACAGGCAGCAACAGATGTTTCCATACAAGTCAGTAACAATCACCAATAAGTACCGAAACATATGCAAGTAACTAATGCAATCTGTCACTCACAGCGGTCCTGAGCAATGCAAGTAATCAAGGAACATGTAGCAGCAGTTGTCTAGTTTCAGCAGTGTCTATCGTACGCTCCTAACATACAATTAAGTAATCAAGGAACTTGAAGCAGCAGTTGTCCAGTTTCAGCAGTGTCTATCATACGTTCCTAGCATACAATTAAGTAATCAAGGAACATGCAGCAGCAGTTGTCCAGTTTCAGTAGTGTCTATCATACGTTCCTAACATACATTTAAGTAATCAAAGAACAGGCACCAACAAGATGTTTCCATACAAGTCAGTAACAATCACTAATAAGTACCGAAACATATGCAAGTAAGTAATGCAATCTGTCTCTCACAGCGGTCCTGAGCAATGCAAGTAATCAATGAACATGCAACAACAGTTGTCCAGTTTCAACAATGTCTATCATACATTCCTGGCAGACAATTAAGTAATCAAGGAACCTGCAGCAGCAGTTGTCCAGTTTCATCAGTGTCTATCATATGTTCCTAACATATAATTAAGTAATTAAGGTACAAGCAGCAACAGATGTTTCCATACAAGTTAGTAACCGTCACCAATAAGTACCGAAACATATGCAACTAAATAATGCAATCTGTCACTCACAACGGTCCTGAGCAATGCAAGTAATCAAGGAACATGTAGCAGCAGTTGTCCAGTTTCAGCAGTGTCTATCGTACGCTCCTAACATACAATTAAGTAATCAAGGAACCTGCAGCAGCAGTTGTCCAGTTTCAACAGTGTCTATCATACGTTCCTAGCATACAATTAATTAATCAAGGAACAGGCAGCAACAGTTGTTTCCATACAAGTCAGTAACAATCACCAATAAGTACCGAAACATATGCAAGTAACTAATGCAATCTGTCACTCACAGCGGTCCTGAGCAATGCAAGTAATCAAGGAACATGTAGCAGCAGTTGTCCAGTTTCAGCAGTGTCTATCGTACGTCCCTCACATACAATTAAGTAATCAAGGAACATGCAGCAGCAGTTGTCCAGTTTCAGTAGTGTCTATCATACGTTCCTAACATACATTTAAGTAACCAAAGAACAGGCAGCAACAGATGTTTCCATACAAGTCAGTAACAATCACCAATAAGTACCGAAACATATGCAAGTAAGTAATGCAATCTGTCTCTCACAGCGGTCCTGAGCAATGCACGTAATCAATGAACATGCAACAACAGTTGTCCAGTTTCAACAATGTCTATAAGACATTCCTAGCATACAATAAAGTAATCAAGGAACCTGCAGCAACAGTTGTCCAGTTTCATCAGTGTCTATCATACGTTCCTAACATATAATTAAGTAATTAAAGTACAGGCAGCAACAGATGTTTCCATACAAGTCAGTAACAATCACCAATAAGTACCGAAACATATGCAAGTAAGTAATGCAATCTGTCTCTCACAGCGGTCCTGAGCAATGCAAGAAATCAATGAACATGCAACAACAGTTGTCCAGTTTCAACAATGTCTATCATACATTCCTAGAATACAATAAAGTAATCAAGGAACCTACAGCAGCAGTTGTCCAGTTTTATCAGTGTGTATCATATGTTCCTAATATATAATTAAGTAATTAAGGTACAGGCAGCAACAGATGTTTCCATACAAGTCAGTAACAATCACCAATAAGTACCGAAACATATGCAAGTAAGTAATGCAATCTGTCACTCACAGCGGTCCTTAGCAATGCAAGTAATCAAGGAACATGTAGCAGCAGTTGTCTAGTTTCAGCAGTGTCTATCGTACGCTCCTAACATACAATTAAGTAATCAAGGAACCTGCAGCAGCAGTTGTCCAGTTTCAGTAGTGTCTATTATACGTTCCTAGCATACAATTAATTAATCAAGGAACATGCAGCAGCAGTTGTCCAGTTTCAGTAGTGTCTATCATATGTTCCTAACATACATTTAAGTAATCAAAGAACAGGCAGCAACAGATGTTTCCATACAAGTCAGTAACAATCACTAATAAGTACCGAAACATATGCAAGTAAGTAATGCAATCTGTCTCTCACAGCGGTCCTGAGCAATGCAAGTAATCAATGAACATGCAACGACAGTTGTCCAGTTTCAACAATGTCTATCATACGTTCCTAATATATAATTAAGTAATTAAGGTACAGGCAGCAACAGATGTTTCCATACAAGTCAGTAACAATCACCAATAAGTACCGAAACATATGCAAGTAAGTAATGCAATCTGTCTCTCACAGCGGTCCTGAGCAATGCAAGAAATCAATGAACATGAAACAACAGTTGTCCAGTTTCAACAATGTCTATCATACATTCCTAGCATACAATAAAGTAATCAAGGAACCTGCAGCAGCAGTTGTCCAGTTTCATCAGTGTCTATCATACGTTCCTAATATATAATTAAGTAATTAAGGTACAGGCAGCAACAAATGTTTCCATACAAGTCAGTAACAATCACCAATAAGTACCGAAACATATGCAAGTAACTAATGCAATCTGTCACTCACAGCGGTCCTGAGCAATGCAAGTAATCAAGGAACATGTAGCAGCAGTTGTCTAGTTTCAGCAGTGTCTATCGTACGCTCCTAACATACAATTAAGTAATCAAGGAACCTGCAGCAGCAGTTGTCCAGTTTCAGCAGTGTCTATCATACGTTCCTAGCATACAATTAATTAATCAAGGAACATGCAGCAGCAGTTGTCCAGTTTCAGTAGTGTCTATCATACGTTCCTAACATACATTTAAGTAATCAAGGAACAGGCAGCATCAGATGTTTCCATACAAGTCAGTAACAATCACTAATAAGTACCGAAACATATGCAAGTAAGTAATGCAATCTGTCTCTCACAGCGGTCCTGAGCAATGCAAGTAATCAATGAACATGCAACGACAGTTGTCCAGTTTCAACAATGTCTATCATACGTTCCTAATATATAATTAAGTAATTAAGGTACAGGCAGCAACAGATGTTTCCATACAAGTCAGTAACAATCACCAATAAGTACCGAAACATATGCAAGTAAGTAATGCAATCTGTCTCTCACAGCGGTCCTGAGCAATGCAAGAAATCAATGAACATGAAACAACAGTTGTCCAGTTTCAACAATGTCTATCATACATTCCTAGCATACAATAAAGTAATCAAGGAACCTGCAGCAGCAGTTGTCCAGTTTCATCAGTATCTATCATACGTTCCTAATATATAATTAAGTAATTAAGGTACAGGCAGCAACAGATGTTTCCATACAAGTCAGTAACAATCACCAATAAGTACCGAAACATATGCAAGTAACTAATGCAATCTGTCACTCACAGCGGTCCTGAGCAATGCAAGTAATCAAGGAACATGTAGCAGCAGTTGTCTAGTTTCAGCAGTGTCTATCGTACGCTCCTAACATACAATTAAGTAATCAAGGAACCTGCAGCAGCAGTTGTCCAGTTTCAGCAGTGTCTATCATACGTTCCTAGCATACAATTAATTAATCAAGGAACATGCAGCAGCAGTTGTCCAGTTTCAGTAGTGTGTATCATACGTTCCTAACATACATTTAAGTAATCAAAGAACAGGCAGCAACAGATGTTTCCATAGAAGTCAGTAACAATCACTAATAAGTACCGAAACATATGCAAGTAAGTAATGCAATCTGTCTCTCACATCGGTCCTGAGCAATGCAAGTAATCAATGAACATGCAACAACAGTTGTCCGGTTTCAACAATGTCTATCATACATTCCTGGCATACAATTAAGTAATCAAGGAACCTGCAGCAGCAGTTGTCCAGTTTCATCAGTGTCTATCATACGTTTCTAATATATAATTACGTAATTAAGGTACAGGCAGCAACAGATGTTTCCATACAAGTCAGTAACAATCACCAATAAGTACCGAAACATATGCAAGTAACTAATGCAATCTGTCACTCACAGCGGTCCTGAGCAATGCAAGTAATCAATGAACATGCAACAACAGTTGTCCAGTTTCAACAATGTCTATCATACGTTCCTAATATATAATTAAGTAATTAAGGTACAGGCAGCAACAGATGTTTCCATACAAGTCAGTAACAATCACCAATAAGTACCGAAACATATGCAAGTAACTAATGCAATCTGTCACTCACAGCGGTCCTTAGCAATGCAAGTAATCAAGGAACATGTAGCAGCAGTTGTCTAGTTTCAGTAGTGTCTATCGTACGCTCCTAACATACAATTAAGTAATCAAGGAACCTGCAGCAACAGTTGTCCAGTTTCAGCAGTGTCTATCATACGTTCCTAGCATACAATTAATTAATCAAGGAACATGCAGCAGCAGTTGTCCAGTTTCAGTAGTGTCTATCATACGTTCCTAACATACATTTAAGTAATCAAAGAACAGGCAGCAACAGATGTTTCCATACTAGTCAGTAACAATCACTAATAAGTACCGAAACTGTAACATCCAAGTTACCACAAACAGTACACGTCATAATATTTCATTTCATTAAGTAATAAATATTACTAATTGTTTGATACCACAGGTCCATCAGCCTGAATACTTAATTACAACAATAAGTTAAAGATCAAATGGTGGTCTAAACTAGCTTCTAAATCTTCAATCAGAGTGCGGAAGACTGAACAAGCTACCCGAGACTGCATCATCTTTTCAAAATAGGCTTCAGCAAAAAGTCCAAAAGTCTGCTATTCATCAAATGTCCAAATTCACTTAGCCTGGGACGGACTACCTGCTATGGTCTTGCCCTTATCAGCTTTTCCTGAAAAAGAGTTGTCATGACAGAGTAAGCTAACGTTGCTTAGTGAGTAAACAGAGTTCCATTAGTTACCACACACATATAACATACTATCAGCTCCTGTCGGCAAGTCACTACGTCAGAGACGTCAAAAAGGTTGGGAGACAACCCAGTCGGTATTCCCATGTGTAAGGCCGAAGCCCTATGGGAAGTGTATGGAAACAAGTCAAATAGGAAAGGAATCTGCAGAATTCCCTCCTGTGAATGGAGATCTCACATTCAGTCCTGTCGGATAATGCAGTATGCAGCGGCAAGTATATCAACAGTCAAGTAAGCAGTAAGCATGATAAGTATTTACATAAAATGTAAAAGTGAACATGCAATCAAGGCAATTCAAGTGTCTAGCTTCAGTAATGTCAAAAGTACGTTTCTATGATACAATATAGTATTAAAGAAACATGCAGCAACAATCGGAAGTTTCCATACAGTCGATGACATTCACCAATAAGTATCAAAATATATGCAAGTAATTAATGAAATCTGTCACTCACAGTAGTCCGTAGTCAGATAATGCTTAACGAATTAAGCTGATCAGTTTACTCTGTCAGTTCGGCGGTTTCCTGCAGTTCAATTTCAAGTCTGGTATATTAATGTCAAGTCTGTAACATGATCTATATAACCCTAGTTACACACTCAGGTTATTGTCATTTCTTACTGTCGAGTCTGAGGTAGTTCCTATCGTCCCAAGGTGAGTCTATTCTTATCAGATTAATACGATTCATCTAATTACATATATGTATATATGGCCTTGAAACAAAGCCAAACGTATTACTTAGCAAGGTGAAACAGGACATACACATTCTAAGGGTTCGTACAGAGTCTGTTAATTTATTTGTGCATATAATAGATATGCATCTTGAACTTGTGAGTTTAATCATAATCAAACAATACTTTCAATTTCCTTAGGTTGTTTAATAACTTAATCTGGTTTAGAAATTAATCTTAGACTTGGAACAACAACCAGATTCGAATTTAAGGGACATAGACTCGAGCAAGGTTAGATTCGAAATAAGGATATAGATTCGAACATCAACCCTTCGAGTCTAGGAAAATAGATTCGAAAATCAACACATTCGAGACACATACATTCGAGATTAAGAAGACAGAATCGAAGGCCTATATTCGAGTCTAGGGAGGGTTAGATTCGAAACACACACATTCAAATCTAAGAGATTAGGATACCAAAAGTCATTAAGGTAATTAATTTCGAACCTATCTGATGAATTCGAGTTTGTTCATCAATCTCTCGAATCTGTTCTTCTTGTTCAACGATTTTCCAGGTTTTAACAACAAGACATTAACATAAAAGAGAGAGAATTAGTCACTAACCTTCGTCCAAGCTATATCCTTCGACTATAGGTGTTTTCCAAGCCAAAACAGGTTCTAAATGTGAGCAAATCAGCTTCGAATGAACAGAATTTGAGCAAACTCGAGTTTGCTCTTTCAAAACCGAACCAAAAGACAGAAAAGGGGCCGATCTTACCTTAAATCAGGACGAAATCAAACATGCAATAATAGATTCTTGTAGAGCTCGACGATCTCTATCCGTTGACGTATAAATCACGAGAATCCGATGAACCGATTAGGAGAAAAGCTAGAGAGAAGGTGAGGTTGTAGAGAGAGAGAGAGTTTCAATTTGCTAAACCATGAAAATGAGGAGGAGATGCTCTATTTATAGAAAATAGAGAGAAAAAATCAGATTTTCTACTGAATATCCGGAATTGACCAACTTTTATTCCTAACAATCTGGTTTGCTTTTCAGATGCAATTAATAGCGAAGGAGTTCTAGATTTGCTATCATTGTCTTTGAGTCACATTTTTATTCATTTTAGTCCGTTTCGTCACTTTTAGTCTTTAATTTGTCAAGTAGCTGAATTTTAATTATTAACTTTATTTCAGCTAATTTGGGGCAACTTTTCATAATTAATTATGACTTAATATAATTAACTATTTAAGATTCATGATTTCGGTTAATTACTAATATTTGGATAAAATTGCTTTATTATCCAAAGTCTGTTGCTGTAATTTGTATTTAATAAATTACGGGTTGTTACAATCTTCCCCCGTTAAATTGATTCCGTCCTCGGAATCGACTAAGACAGGAATAACTTCGGATACTTCTGCCTAATCTCGTCTTCTCGTTCCCAAGTTTGCGCAGATCCCTTATGGTATTTCCATTGAACTAACACCATTGGGATTTCCTTGTTGCGCAATTTTGAAACCTTATGATCGATTATACGCTCGGGCTCTTCTTCGTATCGCAACTGCTCGTCAATTTGCACTTCTTTCCAAGGAATCGCAGCTTCAGCGTCAACTAAACACTTGCGAAGATTACTAACGTGAAATACATCATGAATCCCAGACATTTCGGCAGGCAACTTTAGTCTGTAGGCTTCCAATCCTACACACTCGAGAATTTCGAAAGGACCAACAAATCGAGGACTCAACTTCCCCCGTTTGCCGAACCTTACTATTCCTTTTCTTGGCGAGACCTTCAGCAACACTTTATCTCCAACTTCAAACGCAATTGGTTTCCGTCTTCTATCATGATACTTCTTTTGTCTGTCTTGTGAGGTCTGAATCCGCTGTCGAATCAACTGTAGTTGGTCGTGTGCTTCTTGCAAAATTGCTGGTCCAGAGATCGGGCGTTCACCTGTTTCCCTCCAACAGGTTGGAGTTCGGCATCGACGTCCGTACAAAAGCTGATAGGGAGGCATACCAATAGTTGAGTGATAACTATTGTTATAAGCAAACTCCACAAACGGCAGGTGAGTATCCCAACTTCCACCGAGATCAATCACACAGGCACGTAACATATCTTCTAAGGTCAAAATCGTTCTCTCACTTTGCCCGTCAGTTTCAGGATGATAAGCGGTGCTCATCTTAAGTTCAATCCCTAGCCCATTTTGAAAAGCCTTCCAAAAACGAGAAGTAAATCTGCTGTCACGGTCCGATACTATAGACAATGGAACACCATGTCTAGTCACGATTTCTTTCATGTACAATTCAGCTAACTTTTCGAGGCATTCATCTTCACGTATGGGTAGGAAATGGGCTGACTTAGTAAGTCGATCCACTATTACCCATATAGAGTCATGATTCCGCTTAGTCCTGGGCAGCTTCGTCACAAAGTCCATAGTTATGTGGTCCCACTTCCATTCCGGGATTGGCAATGGTTGTAGTTCCCCATACGGCTTCTGATGTTCAGATTTGACTTGTAAACAAGTCATGCAATTTTCCACATATCATCCTATGTCCTTCTTCATTCCAGGCCACCAATATTTTGTCCTCAAGTCTTGATACATTTTAGTAGAACCAGGGTGTATCGAAAATTTTGACATATGAGCCTCCGACAGAATTTGATCACGAATACCTCCTAGTCTGGGAACCCATATTCTATCCATGAACCGTCTAAGACCACGATTATCAAGAGTCAGCTGGGTCACATAAGTAACCATACGTTCAGATTTCAAGTTCTCATCCCGAATGGCTTCGGTTTGAGCGGCAATAATCAACTCAGGCAAGGCAGACTCCAAAACAATAGAAGTCAAAGCATAACATCGGGAATAATGGTCTTGTCCGGTTTTGCGGCTTAGGGCATCTGCTACAATGTTTGCTTTACCTGGATGGTAAAGGATCTCACAGTCATAGTCTTTAATCAATTCCATAGATCGCCTTTGTCGCATATTCAGCTCTTTTTGGTCAAATATATACTTCAGACTCTTGTGATCCGTATATAATTTACACCTGGTCTCGTACAGATAATGCCGCCAAATCTTCAATGCAAAGGTCACGGCTGCAAGTTCTAAATCATGCGTCGGATAATTCTTCTCATGCGCCTTTAGCTGCCTTGATGCGTAGGCAATTACTTTATCCCTTTGCATCAACACACAGCCTAATCCCATCTTAGAATCATCACTATAGACTACAAAATCATCATTACCCTCAAGTAAGGCCAGAATCGGTGCTTCTACTAGCTTACGTTTCAAAGTCTCAAAGGCTCGATCTTGAGATTCATTCCATTCAAACTTAACTTCTTTCTTCGTCAGACTGGTTAAAGGCACCGCAATCTTGGAGAAATCACGGATAAATCTTCGGTAATAGCCCGCTAAACCCAAGAAACTTCGAACTTTAGATACGTTTTTCGGTGCTTCCCACTTCTGAATCGCATCTACCTTCGATGGATCCACGGCTATTCCCTCACCCGAGACAATATGTCCTAAAAATTGCACCTGGCGTAACCAGAATTCACATTTGGAGAATTTTGCATAGAGTCGCTCCTTTCGTAACAAGTCTAGCAATTCTCGCAAATGCATCGCATGGTCAGATTCAGACTTAGAGTAAATCAAGATGTCATCAATAAAGACTATCACTTATTTATCCAGCATTGGTCTACATACCCTATTCATGAGGTCCATAAATGCGGCCGGGGCATTTGTAAGACCGAACGACATTACTAGGAATTCAAAATGGCCATATCGAGTACGAAATGCAGTCTTCAGTACGTCAGACTCAAATACTTTGAGTTGATGATATCCAGATCGGAGATCAATCTTTGAGAAGTAGCTAGCCCCTTGCAGTTGATCAAACAAGTCGTCAATTCTTGGCAGAGGGTATCGGTTCTTGATAGTTACTTTATTTAGCTCCCGATAATCTATACACATGCGAAAGGTACCATCCTTCTTCTTAACAAAAAGAACCGGAGCAAACCCCATGGAGAAGTACTCGGACGAATAAACCCTTTTTCCAATAATTCCTGCAACTGACTCATCATTTCCTTCATTTCATTCGGAGCAAGACGGTAAGGGGCTTTCGCGATAGGAGCAGCACCCGGTATAAGGTCAATGTGGAATTCAATTTGGCGATCTGGTGGCAATCCAGAGATGTCATCCGGGAATACATCAGGGAAATCTCGAACTACAGGTACATCAGACACGGTAATTTTAACTTCTTTAGCATCTACGGCATATGCTAAATAGGCGGCACAACCTTTGGTTAGGCACTTTCGGGCTTTCATTACAGAAATGAGACCTAAATCTCGAGTCTTTCTATCGCCATAAACATAACGTTCACTTCCTTCGGGGGTTCTAATTCTAATTATCCTTCTAGCACAAAGGATTTCAGCATTGTTCGTCATGAGCCAGTCCATTCCTATAATAACATCGAATTCTCTAATCCACACCGGTATCGGGTCAACGTCCAAGGAGAGATCATCAATCACTAGCTTACAGGAACGAAAGACTCTATTCATCGTCACAAAATTCGAGCTAGCAGTTTCTATGTCTAAGGGTGCAGGTAACATTACAGGGGCAAAATCAAACTGTTTAGCAAACTCTTCAGACACATATGACAGATTAGAAGCAGAGTCAAATAAGATTAAGGCAGGCATAGAGTTAACAAGAAATATACCCATGACGACATCAGCAGTTTCTTTTGCCTCTTCGGCTGTCATCTGGAAAGATCTTGGCTGATTCCTCGGGGCAGAAGAACCCTTGACTGATTGCTGGGGTGAAGATGCAGGCGGAGGAACAAATCGGGGCCGAGTACAGTCTTTAGCATGGTGCCCCAACGTAATGCAGTTTCGGCAAGCCTCACTGCGCTTGGGACATTCCGATCGGTCGTGACCATTCTGCCTACAGCAATAGCACTTAACGAATGCAGGATCGCACTTTCCTTCATGAATTTGCTTGCAGTGAGGACAAGCAGGCTTTGGCGCCGAGGTCACAGCATACGATTTAGCCTTCTTAGAAGACTGCTTATTTCCTTTCCTTGAACTTTCATTCTTCCTTTCAGCTCTCTCAGATTTTTCCTTCTTATTAGATTTAGCAATAAAAGGACATGCTCGCTCAGGATAGATTTCAAGCTCACCTACCCTAGCAATTTCAACTGCCTCAATATAACTTCTCGGTCTGCCAGATTTCACAAACCGAAACATATGCAAGTAACTAATGCAATCTGTCACTCACAGCGGTCCTGAGCAATGCAAGTAATCAATGAACATGCAACAACAGTTGTCCAGTTTCGTCAGTGTCTATCATACGTTCCTAATATATAATTAAGTAATTAAGGTACAGGCAGCAACAGATGTTTCCATACAAGTCAGTAACAATCACCAATAAGTACCGAAACATATGCAAGTAACTAATGCAATCTGTCACTCACAGCGGTCCTGAGCAATGCAAGTAATCAAGGAACATGTAGCAGAAGTTGTCTAGTTTCAGCAGTGTCTATCGTACGCTCCTAACATACAATTAAGTAATCAAGGAACCTGAAGCAGCAGTTGTCCAGTTTCAGCAGTGTCTATCATACGTTCCTAGCATAAGATTAAGTAATCAAGGAACATGCAGCAGCAGTTGTCCAGTTTCAGTAGTGTCTATCATACGTTCCTAACATACATTTAAGTAATCAAAGAACAGGCAGCAACATATGTTTCCATACAAGTCAGTAACAATCACTCTAATAAGTACTGAAACATATGCAAGTAAGTAATGCAATCTGTCTCTCACAGCGGTCCTGAGCAATGCAAGAAATCAATGAACATGCAACAACAGTTGTCCAGTTTCAACAATGTCTATCATACATTCCTAGCATACAATAAAGTAATCAAGGAACCTGCAGCAGCAGTTGTCCAGTTTCATCAGTGTCTATCATACGTTCCTAATATATAATTAAGTAATTATGGTACAGGCAGCAACAGATGTTTCCATACAAGTCAGTAATAATCACTAATAAGTACTGAAACATATGCAAGTAACTAATGCAATCTGTCACTCACAGCGGTCCTGAGCAATGCAAGTAATCAAGGAACATGTAGCAGCAGTTGTCTAGTTTCAGCAGTGTCTATCGTACGCTCCTAACATACAATTAAGTAATCAAGGAACCTGCAGCAGCAGTTGTCCAGTTTCAACAGTGTCTATCATACGTTCCTAGCATACAATTAATTAATCAAGGAACATGCAGCAGCAGTTGTCCAGTTTCAGTAGTGTCTATCATACGTTCCTAACATACATTTAATTAATCAAAGAACAGGCAGCAACAAATGTTTCCATACAAGTCGCAAACAATCACTAATAAGTACCGAAACATATGCAAGTAAGTAATGCAATCTGTCTCTCACAGCGGTCCTGAGCAATGCAAGTAATCAATGAACATGCAACAACAGTTGTCCAGTTTCAACAATGTCTATCATACGTTCCTAATATATAATTAAGTAATTAAGGTACAGGCAGCAACAGATGTTTCCATACAAGTTAGTAACAATCACCAATAAGTACCGAAACATATGAAAGTAACTAATGCAATCTGTCACTCACAGCGGTCCTGAGCTGTCACACCCCGTTACCCCGGTTGGTAGCGAAGCGTGACGTCGCGGAAACGTGACCATAATCATAATGAACGACCACTATATGGACGTTTTCAAAAATACATCGATATAACTTTAAAAGGTAGAAATGTTTTACATAACCCGTAAATAATAATGAGTAGTTCGCAAGGTACAGAGATTTGAATACATAATTAAATTATCAAAATAATGCAAAAAAATCTCCGTCGGTTTGAAAAAAGAATGCGACTCCTCAAGTGCGGAAGCTTGAAAGTGGTTACTTCTGAAGGCATACTTGCCTTAATTACCTGAAAATACATGCTAAAATACGTCAACAAAAATTGTTGGTGAGCTCATAGGTTTACGCGAAAAGACCAGTTGTATGGACATTATCAGATGAGTTGAATTTATAAAATCATAAATTCCGTGTATGTATTACATAAACCATCATGCAACCGAAGCTTAATTAGAATGAGTTTGCCCTGTGCAGTATTCCCATACTAATACCGTGTGTTGAATATATATGCACTCGCTGTTAGCCGAACCGAGCTAACACGAATTGGGGACATGACTCCCAATAGATCTATCCACAATATACTCGCGCTTACAAATAAATGCAATTAACGGTTCATGATATAAGGGCTGATGGAATCCGAACATGTAATACATATAAGAAATAAACAGTTTTGATGTCCATATGAAAAACAGTGCATGTATTTCCACCCCAATAGATAGTGAAAAATAGGGGCTATGAAGACTCACCGAACTTGTGATGGCAAAACTACGCGCAAAAATGCAAATGTGCGTTGGTTGATGGGTGATGAAACCGGAGGTGGTTAACCGAGTCCTAAATGATAATAAGGACTTAATGTTACTAATATATGATAATATGTATATTTATAGATTTTTATGTCTTAAATCACCCAACATTACAAGTTTATAAATAAGATTTGCTTAAAACGTCAAGTTTATATATATATAATTTTCCAGCTTTTTCGGAGGTTTTTCGGCCTACTTTGAGGCTGTTTTTGACCAAGCTCCAAAATGTTTTAGACTTTGGTTTTCTAGGTCATTAAACTACTATATACAAAGGATTTTTAGAATCAAGAACGGCCATTTTTCGAGTTGTTTAGGTTGGTGAAAAAGCTCGTTAAAAACGCTATGTTGGCCATTTTTGAGCTGTCAAACTTTCGGTTTCTCAAATAGTTTCTGGAGGTCTTAAACTTCAAAATAAATTATGAAAAATTGCAGATCTATAGTTAAGACATAGATCTAACTTTTGAGACAAGAATCAACTCATTTCGTTGAGTTATGAATTAGTTATGATTTTTCAAAGTCGATACAAATTTTCTGCCGAAATTCTGTAGTTTATAAATTTACAACAATTTATGATTCTTGTTGTTTATTCAAAGACTACTTGTATAAAAGTTATAAAAGTTATATAACACATATATAACACATGTTTTCATAATAGTAACATGTTTATAATGTGTTCATATATTCATATGCACATTTAAAGAAACAACTAAAAATAAAAACTAGAAACTTATAAACTTGAGTTTTTATGAAACTTGTTGTTGTAGGTGATTATATATATTATGCAAGACTTATATAAACATAAATATAAGATGATATAAGCTAGTATTTACTTACTTTGATGTGTTAGAGAAATGAAAATGAGTAGAAAACTTGATCTTGAAAGAGTTGCACTAGAAATTCTCCTTGAACACTTGAAGAACAAAACAAATTTTTGAGGTGGTGTGTGTGTGGCCCTTGTGGCCGGATTTGAGAGAGGGAGGGAGAGAGTTTTTGAGTTGATTAAGGTGTGAAGAATGAAGAGGATTTGGGTCTCTATTTATAGAGGAAAGTTGGAGGTTGAAATGATGTAAGATATGGAGGTTGAGTGTAAGATTTTAATGAAATGAAAGAGGGATGGTGAAGAAGGATTTGATCTTGATAGGTTGAGTAAAAAAAATATTTATCAAGTGTCCTTGTGTCCTTAACAAGGCCGGCCATATGGGGTATTTCAAGTGTATTTTCATTTTTTTTTTGTATAAATGTATTTAGAATGTATTCTTGTATTTCCCTTTTCTTGTAAATTCAAAATACTTTTTGAATGCATTGTTTTAATGAATTGTTTTTGTCTTGCATAATTAATGTTAAGTAATTGTATTAGTGTATGATTAGTGTTACTAATCATAATTTAATTACGTACTTAGTTGAATTAATCCCTCATATCGTAAATTGATCGGATTAATTGATTTCCCGATTCATCGCACCGATGAATTTGATTCTAATTGAGTTGAGTCTTCTAATAAGCCTTGTTAATTACTTGATTAAGTTCTAATGACTATTGATTAGGCTATAATTGACTATTAAATGTGGATTAGGGCATCATTGCTAACCTCGTTTAGTGTCGGATGTTACAGTCTCCCCCTGTTAAGGGAATTTCGTCCCGAAATTAGCTCGTGTTCTCCACTGCTTGAATATCTGAGAACAGGTGAGGGTATTTTTCCCGGAACTGATCCTCGCGTTCCCACGTAAACTCAGGACCTCGCTTAGAGTTCCATCTGACTTTTATTATCGGGATCCGGCTGTGCTTTAGTTTCTTGACTTCGCGGTCCATTATTTCTACAGGTTGCTCAATGAAGTTCAACTTATCGTCTAACTCCAGCTCGTCCATGGGTATAACGAGTGATTCATCAGCTAGACACTTCTTAAGATTGGACACGTGGAAGGTATTATGAACGTTACTAAGCTCTGGGGGCAGGTCGAGTCGGTAAGCTACCGGGCCAATTCTTTTGGTGATCTTGAATGGTCCGATATAACGAGGATTGAGTTTTCCTCGTTTCCCAAAACGGATTACGCCCTTCCAAGGCGAGACTTTTAACATTACTTGATCTCCCTCTTGGAACTCCAAATCCTTCCGTCGAATGTCTGCATAACTTTTCTGCCGATCCCGCGCGATTTTTAACCGGTTACGAATCTGGGCTATCTTTTCTGTAGTCTCCTGGATGATTTCCGGTCCAGTAATCTGACTATCTCCTACTTCAGCCCAACAAAGAGGTGATCGACACTTTCGCCCGTAGAGTGCCTCGAATGGGGCGGTCTTAATGCTTGAGTGATAGCTGTTGTTATAGGAAAACTCGACTAATGGCAGGTGTCTGTCCCAACTTTTGCCAAAATCGATGACACATGCCCTTAACATGTCTTCCAGCGTCTGAATCGTCCTTTCACTCTGACCATCCGTTTGTGGGTGATAGGCTGTGCTCATATCTAGGCTTGTACCCAGTGCTTCTTGCAATGACTGCCAAAATCTTGATGTGAACCGGCTGTCTCTGTCTGATATAATTGATACTGGCACTCCATGCCTTGAGACGACTTCTTTAAGATAGATTCGTGTTAACTTATCCATCTTATCAGTCTTCTTAATGGGCAGGAAATGTGCGGTTTTGGTAAGCCGATCCACAATCACCCAAATAGTGTCATAACCTCCAGACGTCTTTGGCAACTTGGTGATGAAATCCATGGTGATGTTTTCCCACTTCCACTGGGGTATTTCTGGTTGAACTAGCAATCCTGATGGTTTTTGGTGCTCAACTTTAACCTTCAAACATGTTAAGCACTTGCTGACGTAGGTAGCAATGTCAGCCTTCATATTTGGCCACCAGTACATTCCTTTCAAGTCGCGATACATTTTATCTGCCCCTGGATGAATAGCATATCTTGTCTTATGCCTTCATCCATGACCAGCTTTCTTACTCCTCCGAATTTTGGTAACCAAATTCTGCCCATGAAGTGTCGACATCCATCCGGCTTGATTTCGAACTGCTTATCCATCCCTCTCAAGGCTTCATCCAGTATATTACCCTCCTTGACTGCTTCTTCTTGTGCCTCGCGGACTTGAGAGTTTAGATTTGACTGTATAGTCATGATCAAAGCTCGGACTCTCAAGGGTTTAACACGTTCCTTTCGGCTCAGGGCATCAGCTACGACATTCGCCTTCCCCGGATGATAACGAATTTCGCAGTCATAGTCACTAAGTAGTTCAACCCAACGACGTTGCCTCATGTTTAACTCTTTCTGGTTCAGAATATGCTGAAGGCTCTTATGGTCTGTGAATACTGTGCATTTAGTTCCATACAGGTAGTGCCTCCATATTTTGAGAGCAAACACCACTGCTCCAAGCTCCAAGTCATGAGTCGTATAATTCACCTCGTGAATTTTGAGCTGCCGTGATGCGTAAGCAATGACTCTATCCCTTTGCATGAGCACACAACCTAATCCATTGTGTGAGGCATCACAGTAGACCACAAAATTTTCAGTCCCTTCAGGTAAGGACAGAATTGGTGCACTACACAACCTTTGCTTTAACTGCTGAAACGCCTTTTCTTGCTCTTCACCCCAGATATACTTCACATCCTTTCGAGTCAATTCCGTTAAGGAACCCGCTATCTTTGAGAAGTTTTCTATAAATCGCCTATAATAACCGGCACGTCCTAGAAATTGGCGGATTTCCGTGGGGGTTCTAGGAGTCGCCCAGTTCTTTATGGCCTCGATTTTTGATGGATCAACTTGGATTCCCTGGCTGTTGATCACATGCCCAAGGAATTTTACTTCTCGCAACCAAAATTCACACTTTGAAAATTTGGCGTATAGCTGCTCTTTCTCTAACAACTCCAAGATCAACTTGAGGTGTTGTTCATGCTCTTCTTTACTTCTGGAATAGATTAGGATATCGTCTATGAACACTATTACAAATTTATCCAGATATGGTTTACACACCCGATTCATGAGGTCCATAAATACGGCTGGTGCGTTGGTTAAACCGAATGGCATCACCTGGAATTCGTAATGTCCATAACGAGTTCTGAATGCCGTCTTGGGGATATCTTCTTCCCGAACTTTTACTTGGTGATAACCGGAGCGCAAATCAATCTTAGAGTAGAAGCTAGATCCTTGTAGTTGGTCAAACAGGTCATCAATTCTGGGGAGAGGGTAGCGGTTCTTTACCGTTAACTTGTTTAGCTCTCGGTAGTCTATGCACATTCTGAAGGATCCGTCTTTCTTTTTCACGAACAAGACCGGAGCTCCCCAAGGTGAGGAACTTGGTCGAATGAATCCTTTATCCATCAACTCTTGTAATTGATTGGATAGCTCTTGCATCTCAGAAGGGGCGAGTCTATATGGGGCTCTTGCGACCGGTGCAGCTCCCGACACCAAATCGATTTGGAACTCTACTTGTCTAGTTGGCGGAAGTCCAGGAAAATCTTCCGGGAAGACCTTCGGATAGTCACAAACCACTGGAATATCCTCAAGTCGCTTCTCCTCCGCCTCTTTTTCTACAATTTGCACCAGTACTGCATTACAACCTCTCCTAAGGCACTTTAATGTTCTTAGGCCGGATATGACATTCAACTGTCGGTTCTTTCTTTCTCCTTGGACTGTTAGGAACTTCTTCTTGTGGAGTGGTATCCGTACCACTTTCTTACCACACAAAATCTCGGCATGATTGTGTGACAACCAATCCATACCAACTACTACGTCGAAACTTCCGAGTTCTATAGGCATCAAGTCTATTTTAAAGGGATGATCTGCCAGCTTCAGTGTGCATTCCTTAATGATACTACTTGCCTCTATTATTTTACCGTCAGCCAGTTCTATAGTATAAGAGTTGTCTAAGGGAAAAGGAGCGGCATTCAATTGCTTACTAAACTTATCAGATATAAAGCTCCTATCAGCCCCAGTATCAAAGAGTACGTAAGCATAAATGTCGTTTAATAGAAACGTACCTGATACCACGTGGGGATCTTGACGAGCGTCACCTGCTCCCAACACAAAAGCTCTCCCCTGAGCTCCTCCACCATTCCTCAGTTTCGGGCACTCACTCTTGAAGTGCCCAGTAGCTCCACATACAAAGCAGCCTTTTTGATTGCTGCCACTGGTTCCCGGGGCTCCTGTCTTACATTCCTTGGCCATATGCCCCAAACGTTCGCATTTCTCACAGTGGGTTGGACAGGGACCCTGGTTGTGATGGAAGGTGCATTTAGTGCAGAAAGGCTTGGTACCGGTATAACCTCTTCTTGGCTCAGTTCCAGCTGCGTAAGCCTTAATGGTCTCGGGCTTTTTGGATTGTGAACCCGCATTCTTCCCCGTCTTGTCTTCCCACTTTCTTTTGTTCTCCCCGGCCTTGGCTTCATTCCTCCGGGCTACTTGGTCCATAAGATTATTGGCCATCCTGATGGCATCCTGCAGGGTGGATGGGTTTGAGGCAGTCACGTTACCTTGAATTTGAGGAGCGAGTCCCCAAATGTAACGTTCAATCTTTTTGTACTCCGGGGTCACCATTTGAGGGCACAGAATGCTTAGCTCATGAAATCGGTTGGTGTACCCCGTCATATATGTTCCCTTCATCGACAGGTTCCAGAACTCCGATTCCATCTTCTGGAGTTCGTTCCTCGGACAATACTCGTCCGTCATCATTTGTTTTAACGCGGACCATGTGAGCTGGTAGGCTTCATCGATACTTACAGACTGGACATAGGAATTCCACCATGTGAGGGCGCTATCTTGTAGGGTGTGAGTAGCAAACTTCACCTTATCTCCCTCAGCACATCCGCTGACGCGAAAGACAGATTCTAACTTCTCAAACCATCGTATCAAGCCAACGGCTCCTTCGGTTCCGTTGAAATACCGGGGTTTGCAACTTAAAAATCCTTTAATTCCACAACCTTTTGCGTGGATTTCCGTTCCTCCCGTGGTGCGGCTAGCACCACCATCTCCATTTGCTGAGCTATTCCTATTTGCCTCATATGTGGCTATAGCGGCAGCCACTCTTTGTGCGACTAGCTCTTCAATGTCAGCAGCGTTCATTGTTCGTTTCGGCGGCATTATCTTAAAATTTTAAAGAAAAAGCATAGTGTAAGAAATTGAATCTTAAAGAGGTAAATTCTCCTTAAAGCACAATACTATAATCATCAAACACAATTTCATAAATAACCTGCAATTTTCATTAATCATTCGAAATTTTCTTACATTAGGGGCGGGTTATTACCCGAAAATTTTGTCCTATACTATTACATGATATTTTCCTACCATTACAAAGATAGATAGAAGTGCACTAAGTGTGGGAGTGATCGGGGGTCTCTCCCTTTTCCATTGCGTTGAGGCGCTGAGTCAGCTCCTCGATCCGGGCTTGGCTCTCGGCTAGTTGCTGCCGGAGCTCATTCAGTCCGTCCTGCTGTATAGCAAGGGCGTGCTGGTTGGCCCAATATATGTTGGAGTTTTGCAACTCCTCCCGCTCTAAACGAGCGGTCATCTCCCCGATATCCAGGTTAAGTGACCGGATCTGGTGGTCATGCCTGGTAGACCTTGCGATCAAAAGTGGTATGGTCTGATCGGCGGGCTCTTGAGTGAGCGATGAGACAGGTGCGGAGGATGGTCCTCCGATCTCGAAGTTTGGAGGAACTCCCTCCATCTGCCTCCATTCGCGGAGGGTCTCCGGTATCCAAGTCCATCGTCGGGCGTCTACCCGTCGGTGTGGTGTCGGGGGATTGGGCTGGGGAGTCGGAACAGGAATAGACTCCCTTCTTGGTATGTTTACCCGTTTCCGAGGTGTGTACAACATCTTTGGGCCGTTAGGATAAGGCCTATACGGCTTATAGGATGGTTCGGCCGGGTGATACGGGACGCGAGCAGGGGCCGTCGGTGGTGAAGGATCCTCTTCCTCCATCGGTTCTTCCTCCATGGGTTCTTCCTCGGATTCCTCCATCGGGTCCTCGTCCTCCGAGGGGTCTTCCTCCTCGGTCGGGTCCTCCTCAGAAAATACTTCCGGATTGCATGGGCTAGTAGGGGTATACTCCTCTTCTGAGTCGGACAAGATGATTATCTCTTGGTGGGACATGTTTTCTGCTATCAAGGCCCATGCATAGTCTTTCAGTTAGTTACAAGTTACAAAATATTTCTAAAATCAGTAAATCTTATGTGCAGTTATAGTCTAGGGTACTAATGCAACCTAGTTCACTATAACTATGGCTCTGATACCAATCTGTCACACCCCATTACCCCAGTTGGTAGCGAAGCGTGACGTCGCGGAAGCGTGACCATAATCATAATGAACGACCACTATATGGACGTTTTCAAAAATACAACGATATAACTTTAAAAGGTAGAAATGTTTTACATAACCCGTAAATAATAATGAGTAGCTTGTAAGGTCTACGACTGCAAGATCTATCTAGACGCGGATCCGTGAACGAGTGCGGAATCCTCGTTGACGGTTAGACAGACAACTCTCAAGCAACGGAAACACGGAGACTATTAGACGCTGAACGAACGACCCACGAACGATCCTACATACTAATTCTCTCCGAAACAGCACTCACCTAGCTGATAAACTCGAGATCGCCTCTTGCTCAATTCCTCACGAATTCTGCAAAAAGTCTTCTAATCATTCGAGTTTATCCCTAATTATAGACCCTGATTCGAGTCTGTTGTGGGCCAACCTCGAATCTGGCCCAAGGCCCATTCGAATCTGTCCATCTGACAGTCTCGAATCTAGCCTTTTACATAAACAACTAAGTGTTGAACCTTACGATATTACATATGATTGAATTTATCTTTGTACTTTATGTTTGAACTTCTTGTAATACGTTACATCAAGTTCAAACATACAAACACTGATAATCATCAATCATATATATATAACAAACATATGCTAAATCACAATGTAAGACAACTTAGACTGCTATCGTCACACGGGATGTACCAACAGACTCCCCCTTGACGATAGCTTCTAATAATTCACACATTTGATTTGAGAACATGGTTTATTATTGATTCAAAACACTACCAGCAAACAGACCTTTTTCAACGCATACCTTGACCACATTTTCATACTTACTAGCTTCAGTATCCATATGTGCGTCACTGGAAATCTTACAGTTATACAAAATCTGCAGGTCTTCTTTAGATAGGTTTACCAGGTGAAGCGGGTCATAGACTCTAAGAATAACTTTTTCTTCTAAGTCTTCCATAACCGCTTCCCCAGTTTCCGTGTCAGCATACCACCACTTCAGATTTTTCAAAACATTCTGTGGCATTTTCTTCAGAGGTACCTTCCTCAGGCATTTCACTGGTTTGTACTGAATCCTCATCCAAGGTCGGCCTGTAAGAGGATCTATACGTGACTTATCCTCGACTCTTCTTCCGACCCTTGGACTCAACCGTTCAAACTTCCTAGATCTCCCCTCCTTTCTTATTATTCTTTCAATCACATTCGCATAAGGATCATCACCAATATTTATCAGATCTTTCCATGCAAGCGCTGT
The DNA here is from genome assembly GCA_020465985.1 of Centrapalus pauciflorus. Classification (NCBI taxonomy): domain Eukaryota; kingdom Viridiplantae; phylum Streptophyta; class Magnoliopsida; order Asterales; family Asteraceae; genus Centrapalus; species Centrapalus pauciflorus. The sequence goes on from JAANYP010004296.1 coordinate 77,557, forward strand.
GATTTCAATCTTTGGAAGGGTGTTGAATGCTTTCAATGTTCGCCTAATGTACTGAAGCCCGTCTTTTCTTTTAATTATAAAAAGTTGAAGATCTCTGTCAAAGAACCAACTTAAGATTCTCTCAGATAGCTTCCATGTACCAGGCACTTTCATTGATCTCCTAATTGCTAACTCCTTCTCTTCGGCTCTGAACCATAGCTTCCTTTTTTTCTTCGTTACTTAGCTCTCTTACTGGTTCTTCAGTCGATGACTTAGGATTCAAGGCAGCATTCACTATGTCAACATCGACAATTCTATCTCCATCTATCATATAAGTGTCAGTGATAGGATTCTGCTGTACAACTATTTCGTCAGCTTCATCATCCTCATCAGCTACTACTTCATCTTCAGGTTGCCAATCTACTATCTCTTCCGGAATAAACTCTCCTTCTTCAAGCTCTTCATCTTCATAATCAAAGCCTCCATCCAGTGCATCATCATCGAGATCCATGAGTGCTTCAATCATCTCACTGATCTCAAAGTCTGAAGGCTGTTTAGATGAACTAGCTTCACCCCTTTCTCCTTCGCCTTGACTAGGCTCCCCCTCAATTTGTGTAACTTGAGCTGCAGGAAAATCTACAGACTCAAACTCTTTATTTGCACCGGGATCATCGCCTTCAGTATCATCTCTTCTCTGCACTTCCTGATCTCGGCACGATGTCTCCCCCTGAGCCTGTAAATTTTTCATTAGCTGCTCAATTAGGGAGCGCATCGACCTTATCTCAGCAGACTGATCACAAACAAAGGTTTTTAGCTCTAAGTTCTCTTCCTGAACTTTTTCCACAATCTTCTTTAGATCGGCATTCTCCTTGTCAAGATTTGCATTATGAGTCTGAATCTCACCGATTGCCTTTGTTAGGCCTAAGATCTGGATATTTTGGAAGTCAACTCGAGCTTTTAGTTGCTGAAACCTTTGATTGTCGGCGTATGAGGATGAGGTTGATGGGATGGATTGAATTGGAGTTGGAATGATCGGCGATGGGATGTATGGTTCATCATGAGGTGGTGATGGTGGAATGGTGGTTTGAGGGTCCTGAGGTTGAGGAATTTCAGGTTGTTCTGCCGAAGCTGAAGAGGATCCTTGCATGAACCTGTGACGTTTGGCCCTTTGCCTTGTCACTAGTTGAGAAACTTCTTCTTCTTCGAAATCAGACTCCTCCAATTCCCTGTCCACTCGTCTCCTGGAACCACCTTCATTTATAATCAATCGCGAACCATAAGTTCCAATTTGAACAGGTGGTTCAGTCGATACTGACTCAGGAGCTTCAACCTCTAACTCCTCCATCTCTTCTGATTCGGTTGCAGATGATGACAAAACGTTATCATCCTGCTCTGGCTCATATTCCTCAACATCACGAAATATGTCATCTTCATCTCCAGGCGGACTAAGCAGCTCACCTACTAGTGCTGCTGCCACATCTTCATTTGCATTAGGACCAGAAGACCATATTTCCTCCAAGGTCTGAGCAAGCTGCTCAGATTCGGGGACTGCACCTGAAGTCCCTGCTTCTTGTGCTTGTGGTTGTTCACTTGTTGAAGGCCTGGATGCCTGAATTTGACTAGCAGGTTGTTGCTGTTGGCGTCGTGGATCACGCGGCCTAGCACGCGGCTGTTGTTGGCGTTGCGGTTGCTGTTGCTGTTGTTGAATATCAACTACCCCTGCCCAGTTGGCATCACCTGGGGCTTGAAATTCCCTGTCTACAATTGCTCCAAATAATGGACGCGCCACCGGAACCGCTAACCTTCCTCGATGTGAGGAGCAATCAGCAAATATGCGTTTATCCATAACATTGACACTCAAATTGTCATCTGATTGTGGCAAGTTTGGCAAGAAGTGCCTTATCAACATCATCACAAATCTTGGATACAGAAGGAATCTTTCTCTTTCAGGAGCTGTAATCTGATGGATGAATTCCGAGAAAAACAACTGCGAGAAGCTGAACTTCCTATTATACACCATTGCAATCACCCCTGATTGGATCTTTGAGACGATGTAATCAAAACCAGCCTTCTTTGGCGCAAAACAAACCATGAACACGTGGACCAGAAATCGCCAGTGCCCTATCAATCCACTTTTCATATAAGATGACTTCGTAACGTCCAGACTATAGCCCATTCTCAGAAACGCGGCTTGCCTAATACTTAAAGGAAAGTCTATAGGCCCGTCTTCTTGTTCCTGTGAACCCAACTGTAGCACTTGGCGCATCATATCTGCTGAGAAGACTAATGGCTGTCCAGCGATTCTCGTTCTTAAAACTGTCGGGGTGACAGTGCAATCAACTTGTAAATGGTCGTAAAACTGCCTCACATATGAAATAACAATTGGAATGTTATGGTATAGAGCAAAGCCTAGATTCAGCTAGGAAATCCAAAACTTGTCGATATCCCTGCGCCTCAGGGATATTATTGTCTGGATTAAGGACCATATTATGTTTCGGGACAAAAGCACGAACTGCCATATCTGCACAATAAATAAAACTGTTAGACTTATTAAAAATCAATAAACTTGTTTAAATTCAAATTTGTTTTATTTTGTACTTTATTAAATACAAAATCTAACACAATTAAATTTCCACAAGTTTAATAAAATTTAAATTAAACAAATTAAATAAAGTACAGATTCGAAAGTAACAGATTCGAAGTGTCCATATTCGAATGTAATGGACAAATTCGAAGAGTCCCTATTCGAGTCTAATGGACAGATTCGAATATCATGGTCATCTCGAATCTAATGACAGATTCGAGAAACCCATGAACAGATTC
>JAANYP010004297.1:0-14189 GCA_020465985.1 Centrapalus pauciflorus
TGCATTTCGACTCTGTTCTTGGCATTTTCGAGTCTGTTCATCCTTATAACTTAAATCCTTCATTCTAAGGCCTAAAATCATGAATATATCAAGTATTATACCTAGGTTTGATTCTATTACACATATACTATCTCATTCTTGCAAGATTTCAAGCAAAATCGGCTTTAAATCGCATAAAAATGACAGATTCGAACTTATGTTTTTTCAAAACCGAAACACAAAATCTTAAAAGAGTCGATTCTTACCTTAATCCGTATGAAATCAAAAATCCAACCGTAGATTGTTGTTGTACTCCTCGAGATCTTTCCGATGACGTATAAATCTCGATAATCGGCCGGTCGGTTTGCGAGATATCTTAAAGAGAAGTAGAGAGTGTTTTTCTAGAGAGAGAGTGTAGAGAGAGAGAGCATTTGGAGAATGAAAATGTATTTGGCCTTTTTATTCCAATCTTTCCCATTTTGGACATTTCACCCCTCAACTTAACCGGTTCCATAAAATACTGATTTATTCTTAAATTTATCATTACTAACTTTTATAATTCATAATAATCATTTCAAAGTTCTTAAACTTTTTAATTTTCTTAAAACAACAACTAAGTTTTTAAATATCCCCAAATACATAATCTTTGCTCATAATTCAACTTATTTATAAATTACCTGTCTAAATATTTCTTAAATCACCGTAATTGAATTCGAGGATGTTACAACATGGGCTCCACCACGCTCAAACTTCGTCCTCGAAGTTTATTTGGATTCGAATACATACTTATACTTTTTCAACGTATCGACTTTTGTCTCCCAAGTATGGTTTACTCCTTTGTGATGCTTCCAACGTATCAATACTATTTTAATCTCTTTGTTCCTTAATTTCCTTACTTTCATATCCATAATATATTCTGGACTTTCAACATATATTAATCTTTATTGATTTCGAATTCGGTATAATCAGCCTAATCTTCATTACTAGTTGTGAAGATTTCATAAAGCTTTCCACATGAAACACCGAGTGTTATTTCGATATTTCCTTAGATAATTCCAAATGAGATAACAGATTCCTAACTTTTCTGTTATTCTAAATGAACCAACTCACCTCAGTGCTAAGTTTATCCTTTTTTCAAAACAAGTAGTACACCTCATCGGTGATACTAACAAATATACTACATTGTTTCCCTCAAAACTGATTGGTTTAGGTGTTTCATCATTATAATTCTTCTTTCATATCACAGACTCAGCAATCAGAGTCCTTTCAATTTCATTCCAACACGTAGGCATTCTACATTTCCTCACGTACAAAACTGTAAACAGTGTTTTCTTGATTTTTAACATGATAACTAGTGTTATACGAAAATTCTATCAAAACAATTGATCTTTTCTGTTGGTACTTAAATCCAGAATGTATGATCTCATTATATATTCCAATGTGAAAATAGTCCATTCATTTTGACCATCTGTCGGGGTTAGTAAGCTATACTCATAGCTATATGTGTTCCTAATCCCACTTGTAAAGCAAACCAATAGTTGAAAATGAAACGACTCTTCTAATCAAACATAATCGATTCTAGTGTACCATAAAAATAATAACCTTACTCACGCATATCTGTGCAAGTTTTTCCGATCATAACTTTCTCAAGTTGGTATATACATACCAATTTAAATCAGCATGTCTACAATTTATTAATCGTAGAAAATTTCTTAAATTTGTAATACCGCGAAATAGCTTCCAAATTCTCAATCCCTCTACTTTTAGCGGAATCCTCCGAGATCTCAACTCCAGAAATCACATACTACAAAATATAACCTATTGTAATCAAAATTCACGATTTGACATATTCAGCTTTAGACTTACACCAAAATATCATCGATAATTACAATTACCGATTCCTCCAACATTGATATACAAATCCATATTCATAATGTCCATAACTAATTACTCGTAGTGCTCATAATTATCCCTGAAAGCCATTTTCAGTACATTCCTTCTTCGGACCTCAATTAATCATATCCCATTCGTAGATCAATCTTAGAAAAATAATTAGCTCTCATGCAGCTAATCGAAATAATCATCAATTCCCGGCAGCGGATACTTATAGTCAATTTGTTCAAATCATGTGAATCTATGCACATTCTCATTGTGACATCTTTTGTTTCATAAACACTATCGGGCTCCACACGGCAGAGAACTCAATCTACAAAGCCCCTATCTGACAACTTCTGAAGTTGCTTCATCATATCTTACCTTTCAGTAGATGCATACCGATACGAACAACAAGCTATTGGAGAAACTCCAGGGATCAAGTCAACACAAAATTTCACTTGTCTTTCAAGTGACACATCAGACAAGTCTTCCAGAAACACATATGGAAACATTTGGGACAACAGGCGCATCGGCCACAGTTTTCTTTTCAGTCTTGGTATCAATAACCTATACCAAACAAAACTCACAACCCTAAGCAATCAGCTTTCGGGACCTAACAATCATCATTAGACATTGATCCCCACTTCTCCAATACTCATATATACAATTCTCTCGCCCCTCCGGCGTAATTATCTTTATTATTCCTTTATTGCAAACTACATGCGTCTCATTACATATACACAACCAATTCATTCCAATTTTCATATCAAATCACCGATCTCTACTGGAATCAAGTCAGGATTGAAGACTACCTCTTCAATCACTAGAGTACAATCATGATACACGTGATCTACGTTAACTAATGTGTTACTTAACAATTTCAACATCAATCACAACAGACAACTTAGACCAAGGCATCAACACTTGTTGAGCAAAAGCAGTAGATACAAATAATTGGTCGGCACCAGAATCAAACAGAACTCATGTCTACCTCCGAATCTTTCTTAGATTCTGAATCGTAGTACTAGACTTTTCTTTGCTTTACAAGCATAAGTCGTTAGTATCCAAAGTCTCTTTAAACTTTTTATGTTTGATCAAATCTTCATTTCATTAAGTATTATATCCACCCTTCCAATCGATTATACTTCACATTCATTTCTTACTTTACACTTTGCATTACATATTTCAATTTCTCTTTTAAAATTATCATGTATTTTCCATGTATTATCATACCCTCGTATGCTTTTCTCTTATAATTTCTAGATTTGTTTTCCTCATATAATATTCATATATATACCAACATTGAATCAGTCTCTTTGATTTCAACTACATCAAATTCTCATGAACAGTTCGTGTCATACGTTCTCAACCACAACCTTTGTAAGCTTACAATATTCAATACAATGTACCTTACTGTTTCCTTTTAATACAAGTTGATGTAATTTGTTTTATGTTAAACACTACAAGTTGTTATCATTCCCTCAAACATATTACATATGATACTAATACTATTAGTTCCAATTCTTTTAACCCATCATGGTCAAACTTAAACTTCATTACAACTTCTAAACTCATTCATAAATTTCCAAGAAGTCTATGACATCTTTTCCAATTCAAAGCTTCCAAGTCCATCTTGGCTATTCATCTACTGCCTATTTATATACTCGAATATTCTCATTCACAAACAGGATTATACTTATATTAGTAATAAAACTTATATAACTCGATTTCATGTTAACTTCAGCATCATAGAACTTCGATAAAATATTGCATATGGAGTCTTTAAGGTACACCTCTAACTCTATGGATTAACGTCCAAAAATTATAACCACGATCTCATCCCTTTGTCAAACCTTTCATTCATAGTTTCATCATGTATTACATGCTAATTCTTTGGTCGAAATTTGCAATTTCTGCTAAAATGGCCCACTTTTCCACAATTATAACAAGCATCGACCTTCATTGGACATTTGTTAGCCTTATGTCCAAATTGATTACAATGGCAACATCTTTTACTTCTATCACGTTTATTTGTTCTTGACCTCAAGTATAGTCCATTTAGTTCATCTTCTCCAGACTTTACAATCTTTCCAATAGCTCTTTCTTCATGATTAACATGTGGTACGATATTAGGCTCACCATATTGCCTACTAAACAACAACTTGAATTGTTCCCAACTAAAGGAAGCAATCAACTTGGATCCAAATTCTTTTTCCCAACGGTCCCACCATTCCTTAGCTTGTCCAATCAATTGATCCTTAGCTAAAAATACCTTATACTCATCCTTACAATTCATCTCTCTAAAGATTTGTTCCATAATTGTAATCCACATTTTTGCTTCCTCAATTCTCAGAGATCCAGAGAATGTGGGAGGTTGCCAGTCCTTGAGTGATCTAACTACATACTTCATGTAATTCTCATCAATTCCGGTTTCATAATCAATCTTTTCCTTGCCCTTGTCTTTTCGTTTCGCTTTATTTCTAAGATTTATGTTATCCACAACATAATTCCTTTCATATTCCCTCTTTTCTTTTCTCTTGTCTTCTTTTCTTTTGGCTTTGGCCTCATCTCGCGCCCGAAACTGATCCTGAATCATTTTGTTCTGTTCAGCCATCAAGGCTAACATCATTTCTCTTGCTTCTTCAGGTGTCATTCCTCCAGACATGTTCTGAAAATATAAACATATAACTTGTTTAGTAACATGTCATCAGTTTAAAGACACCACTCATTTGTCCCGTATGATAGTCAATCTCTTATAATTACTATATCATAACCTATCTTAGTTCAGATCATTACTTAAACCACTACATATCATTACCTAATGTTTGAGATCAAGACCTCACGGACACTTGAATCTCAAACTACTGCTCTGATACCATCTCGTGTGACACCCTTGCCACAACAACCACCAATTACAATACACCCAGGATTAATCACCAACATACAATAACATAATGATCTGATAACCTAAATTAAGTGCGGAAGCATTAAAAACATAAATAAAGTAGTGCAAAAAGTGTTAAACACCCTACGGTGCTATAAGGTACCAAGTCTAAGTCTACACACCCATACATTTATTACAATCATCCAGAATATATTACAACATTGTCCAAATCACAATTACCGATCAAATAGTGCCGAGTCTCCCAAATCTTCCAAACGACCTAACTAGAAGGTCCAGCAGTAGACTTCCCTTTTCCTGTAAAATAAAAATCAACAACTGGGGAATAAGCGGATGCTTAGTGAATACAGAGATTATGCATTTTATAAATTTTTATGAAGCCCAAGGATAACACAGATGACCAACATCGGATATCCTCTTCGTACACAAAGTACGGACCAGAGCCGCAGCCCCTTCGAGCTCAAAGCTCGGCATTTAAACATCCATCTGAGACAAACGTACGATCGGGGATGACATACTGCCTACCGGGCCTAGGAGGGATCAGCTCCAGGTCATATAGCACAGTAACATCAGAGTAATCGATGCGACCCACCGGTCCATCACTAGATGCACAACAACCGAAAGGACATGCAACAAGTAAGAATGTGCATCTAAATCTACGCAAGTTAGTGGAATTTCAAACAATCAATGAAACAACAAGTCTCAGCAGGCAAAGCTTCCATAAAACAAATATAAACATGCGAAATCTACTGTACTCACAGTGGGTGCGTAATTTATCTTTTAACCGATATTATTTCTCTTCGGGCTTTCAACCGGATCCGCCAAGTACCCCACTGTGGGTTGAACAACACCACAAGGGACCTGTTAAATTAGTTACAACAATATTTCAAGTCAAAAACCGTTTAAATCCATAAAACCAAGTTTCGTAAATTTTGCAATATTTTTCCCCATTTCGGATCCATATCCAAATTCGAACCTCAACTAAATTTGAACCCATTTCAAGTTCACACCTTGTCCTTTGAATAACTCTTGGTATTTTAGGTGTTGTTTATGAGTTTTATTCAAAATACTTGAGTTTAGAGAGTAGATTTCTCATTTTTAGGCATTAAACTCGAATTTCGGGGGTTAAATTCGAATTTCCTTCGAATTTAATGACTAAATTCGAATTCCTAAGGGTAGATTCGAACCATATTCGAATCTATATAGACTCACCTTGGGACGATAGGAACTACCTCAGACTCGATAACCAGTAATGACAATAACCTGAATATATATAACTAGGGTTATATAGAGTATGACTCGGACTTGACATTAATATGTCAGACTTGAAACTGAAATGCAGGAACCCGTCGATTTGACAGAGTAAACTGAACAGCTTAACTCGTTAAGCATTATCTGACTACGGACCACTGTGAGTGACAGATTTCATTAATTACATGCATATGTTTCGATACTTATTGGTGAATGTCATGGACTGTATGGAAACTTCCGTTTGTTGCTGCATGTTTTCTTTTATACTTTATTGTATCATAGAAGCGTACTTTTGACATTACTGAAGCCAGACACTTGAATTGCGTGATTGCATGTTCACTTTTACATTTCATGTAATTACATATCATGCTTACTGCTTACTTGACTGTTTATATACTTGCCGTCGCATACTGCATCATCCGATAGGACCGAATGCGAGATCTCCATTCACAGGAGGGAATTCTGCAGATTCCTTTCCTATATGACTTGTTTCCATACACTTCCCGTAGGGCTTCGGCTTTACATAGGGGAAAACAAACTGGGTTGTCTCCCAACCTATTGCTGTCTCCGGACGTAGTGACTTGCCGGCAGGAGCTGATAGTATGTTATATATGTGTGGTAGCTAATGGAACTCTGTTTACTCACTAAGCATTGTTAGCTTACTCTGTCATGACAACTCTTTTACAGGAAAAGCTGATAAAGGCAAGACCATAGCAGGTAGTTCGTCCCAGGCTAGGTGATTCTGAACATTTGATGAGTAGCAGACTTTTGGACTTTTGCTGACGCCTATCTTGAAAAGATGATGCGGTCTCGGGTAGCTTGTTCAGTCTTCCGCACTCTGATTGAAGATTTAGAAGCTAGTTTAGACCACCATTTGATCTTTAATTATTGTTGTAATTAAGTATTCAGGCTGATGGACCTGTGGTATCAAACTATTAATATTATTTATGAAATGAAATATTATGGCGTGTACTGTTTGTGGAAATTGGTAACATCCTCGAATTCAATTACGGTGATTTAAGAAATATTTAGACAGGTAATTTATAAAATGCATAATCTCTGTATTCACTAAGCATCCGCTTATTCCCCAGTTGTTGATTTTTATTTTACAGGAAAAGGGAAGTCTACTGCTGGACCTTCTAGTTAGATCGTTTGGAAGATTTGGGAGACTCGGCACTATTTGATCGGTAATTGTGATTTGGACAATGTTGTAATATATTCTGGATGATTGTAATAAATGTATGGGTGTGTAGACTTAGACTTGGTACCTTATAGCACCGTAGGGTGTTTAACACTTTTTGCACTACTTTATTTATGTTCTTAATGCTTCCGCACTTAATTTAGGTTATCAGATCATTATGTTATTATATGTTGGTGATTAATCCTGGGTGTATTGTAAATGGTGGTTGTTGTGGCAAGGGTGTCACACGAGATGGTATCAGAGCAGTAGTTTGAGATTCAAGTGTCCGTGAGGTCTTGATCTCAAACATTAGGTAATGATATGTAGTGGTTTAAGTAATGATCTGAACTAAGATAGGTTATGATATAGTAATTATAAGAGATTGACTATCATACGGGACAAATGAGTGGTGTCTTTAAACTGATGACATGTTACTAAACAAGTTATATGTTTATATTTTTAGAACATGTCTAGAGGAATGACACCTGAAGAAGCAAGAGAAATGATGTTAGCCTTGATGGCTGAACAGAACAAAATGATTCAGGATCAGTTTCGGGCGCGAGATGAGGCCAAAGCCAAAAGAAAAGAAGACAAGAGAAAAGAAAAGAGGGAATATGAAAGGAATTATGTTGTGGATAACATAAACCTTAGAAATAAAGCGAAACGAAAAGACAAGGGCAAGGAAAAGATTGATTATGAAACCGGAATTGATGAGAATTACATGAAGTATGTAGTTAGATCACTCAAGGACTGGCAACCTCCCACATTCTCTGGATCTCTGAGAATTGAGGAAGCAAAAATGTGGATTACAATTATGGAACAAATCTTTAGAGAGATGAATTGTAAGGATGAGTATAAGGTATTTTTAGCTAAGGATCAATTGATTGGACAAGCTAAGGAATCGTGGGACCGTTGGGAAAAAGAATTGGGATCCAAGTTGATTGCTTCCTTTAGTTGGGAACAATTCAAGTTGTTGTTTAGTAGGCAATATGGTGAGCCTGATATCGTACCACATGTTAATCATGAAGAAAGAGCTATTGGAAAGATTGTAAAGTCTGGAGAAGATGAACTAAATGGACTATACTTGAGGTCAAGAACAAATAAACGTGATAGAAGTAAGAGATGTTGCCATTGTAATCAATTTGGACATAAGGCTAACAAATGTCCAATGAAGGTCGATGCTTGTTATAATTGTGGAAAAGTGGGCCATTTTAGCAGAAATTGCAAATTTCGACCTAAGAATTAGCATGTAATACATGATGAAACTATGAATGAAAGGTTTGACAAAGGGATGAGATCGTGGTTATAATTTTTGGACGTTAATCCATAGAGTTAGAGGTGTACCTTAAAGACTCCATATGCAATATTTTATCGAAGTTCTATGATGCTGAAGTTAACATGAAATCGAATTATATAAGTTTTATTACTAATATAAGTATAATCCTGTTTGTGAATGAGAATATTCGAGTATATAAATCGGCAGTAGATGAATAGCCAAGATGGACTTGGAAGCTTTGAATTGGAAAAGATGTCATAGACTTCTTGGAAATTTATGAATGAGTTTAGAAGTTGTAATGAAGTTTAAGTTTGACCATGATGGGTTAAAAGAATTGGAACTAATAGTATTAGTATCATATGTAATATGTTTGAGGGAATGATAACAACTTGTAGTGTTTAACATAAAACAAATTACATCAACTTGTATTAAAAGGAAACAGTAAGGTACATTGTATTGAATATTGTAAGCTTACAAAGGTTGTGGTTGAGAACGTATGACACGAACTGTTCATGAGAATTTGATGTAGTTGAAATCAAAGAGACTGATTCAATGTTGGTATATATATGAATATTATATGAGGAAAACAAATCTAGAAATTATAAGAGAAAAGCATACGAGGGTATGATAATACATGGAAAATACATGATAATTTTAAAAGAGAAATTGAAATATGTAATGCAAAGTGTAAAGTAAGAAATGAATGTGAAGTATAATCGATTGGAAGGGTGGATATAATACTTAATGAAATGAAGATTTGATCAAACATAAAAAGTTTAAAGAGACTTTGGATACTAACGACTTATGCTTGTAAAGCAAAGAAAAGTCTAGTACTACGATTCAGAATCTAAGAAAGATTCGGAGGTAGACATGAGTTCTGTTTGATTCTGGTGCCGACCAATTATTTGTATCTACTGCTTTTGCTCAACAAGTGTTGATGCCTTGGTCTAAGTTGTCTGTTGTGATTGATGTTGAAATTGTTAAGTAACACATTAGTTAACGTAGATCACGTGTATCATGATTGTACTCTAGTGATTGAAGAGGTAGTCTTCAATCCTGACTTGATTCCAGTAGAGATCGGTGATTTGATATGAAAATTGGAATGAATTGGTTGTGTATATGTAATGAGACGCATGTAGTTTGCAATAAAGGAATAATAAAGATAATTACGCCGGAGGGGCGAGAGAATTGTATATATGAGTATTGGAGAAGTGGGGATCAATGTCTAATGATGATTGTTAGGTCCCATAAACTCGAATTCCTGCTCGAATTTAGTACAAAAATCGAGTTTGTTATTGCATTTCGACTCTGTTCTTGGCATTTTCGAGTCTGTTCATCCTTATAACTTAAATCCTTCATTCTAAGGCCTAAAATCATGAATATATCAAGTATTATACCTAGGTTTGATTCTATTACACATATACTATCTCATTCTTGCAAGATTTCAAGCAAAATCGGCTTTAAATCGCATAAAAATGACAGATTCGAACTTATGTTTTTCAAAACCGAAACACAAAATCTTAAAAGAGTCGATTCTTACCTTAATCCGTATGAAATCAAAAATCCAACCGTAGATTGTTGTTGTACTCCTCGAGATCTTTCCGATGACGTATAAATCTCGATAATCGGCCGGTCGGTTTGCGAGATATCTTAAAGAGAAGTAGAGAGTGTTTTTCTAGAGAGAGTGTGTAGAGAGAGAGAGCATTTGGAGAATGAAAATGTATTTGGCCTTTTTATTCTCATCTTTCCCATTTTGGACATTTCACCCCTCAACTTAACCGGTTCCATAAAATACTGATTTATTCTTAAATTTATCATTACTAACTTTTATAATTCATAATAATCATTTCAAAGTTCTTAAACTTTTTAATTTTCTTAAAACAACAACTAAGTTTTTAAATATCCCCAAATACATAATCTTTGCTCATAATTCAACTTATTTATAAATTACCTGTCTAAATATTTCTTAAATCACCGTAATTGAATTCGAGGATGTTACACCTGCACAAATCCAAGCCTATCTTGGAGGGGATCTTGACACAGCAGCTTCCATTGTTGAGATCAATAATCTGAAAGAAGATTTATCCACTCTTGGTGAAATTCCAAACACAGTCATTCAAAATGTGAATGGTAAACTAATCTCAACAAATAGGTTTTTCAGGCCTCAAAACACTGACAGCTTGTGTGAATTTAGTTCTAAAGCTGATGTTGGAATTTGTTCTCCATCAAGTCAGCCTGCTAAGTGCTCTGCTGGTTCACACAAGCAAAAGAAAGGAAAACATGTTCAAACTGAAATTGTGGATACTAAACCTGTTGACAAAACAGGTTCTGAGTCCAAAGCTGATGGTAAAAAGCGTGTTAATCCTTTTGATGCTAAACACTTTGAAAACAAGTTTTCAAAAAGTAAGCAGCCTGTTTTCAACAAGGGTAAGTCTCATGTTGAAAACAAAACTGCTGTGATTTCAAATAAGTTTTCAAATCACAGTGGTAAACTGGTTTTAAATAAGAATAAGCTTTTCAAGACCAGACATAGTGAATATGCTGATAGGCAGCATAAATCACAATTCAGTAGGGGCAAAGGCAAAGCCATTGCTAAAACTGAGATAATTGGGAATAAGTTTCCCAAACCTGTGGAAGCTCAAAAGCCAATCAAGCTCCCTGTCTTTGACATCTGTCCTCCTAAAAAGAGGAAAGAAGAGGCAGCCAAAGCTGTGGCTATTGAACTATCCACTCAAGCTGTTGATTCAACAAAAAGTAATAAAACTGCTAAAACTGCTGAAAGAATCAACAAAAATAACTCAGAATGTGTTTCTGAAAGATCTTCTTCCAAAAACCCTAAAAAGAGAAAATGTTACAAATGTGGGAAGAAGACACATCTGGCCAAGGATTGTCCTGAATCTGAGGACATGAGGCCTGTTGACTCTGCTGTTTCCATCACAGCTGTTACAAGCAGTGTTGGAAATGTCACAGTCACTGAAAGTGGTATTCAAGCTGATACCATTCAAATAGGGAATATTAGTGTGGATATTTCAAGTCCATCAACAAATGTTGATGAAGTAGGAGAACTCATCTCTGTGATGAGTTCCCCTAAAAATGACTAATAATTCTCTTATCACTCTGCAGGAAAAACAACCTTCCCAGGTTTGGTACTTGGACAGTGGCTGCTCAGGGCACATGACAGGTTGTAAAGAATTGCTGAGTGAACTCAGGCCTGAAAAAGGGCCAAAAGTCACCTTTGGTGACAATGTACAGGGATCCACTGAGGGATATGGAACTCTTAAAGCTGGTGCTGCAGTGTTCAAAAGAGTAGCCTATGTGGTTGGGCTAAAACACAACCTTGTTAGCATAAGCCAACTGTGTGATGCTGGCTACAAGGTTAACTTTGATGAGCACCTGGGTTACATATTGGATTCCCAAGGCAAAGTTGTGCTATGTGCTCAACGAAAGAAAGGTGTATATGTTGTGGATATGCATTCTGCTGACCCCACAACTGAAACCTGTTTTCTCACAAGAACAAATGCTGATCTAAACTGGCTATGGCACAGAAGACTGTCACATCTGAACTTCAAGAACATCAACAAACTCTGTAAGAAAGAGTTGGTGACAGGTTTGCCTTCTATGACTTTTGCTAAGGATAGATTATGCACAGCTTGTGAGAAAGGCAAGCAGAGAAAAACATCTTTTAAATCCAAACATAATTTCTCTATTGATACTCCACTCTTCTTAATCCATATGGACTTGTTTGGACCTGTTAATGTCCCAAGTCTAGGAGGAAGAAGATACACTCTTGTAATGGTTGATGAGTTCTCCAGGTACACATGGGTGATCTTTCTAAAGAGCAAAGGAGAGGCTGCTAGAGAGATTATTGGATTTGTCAAAAAGATGGAAATGCTGAACTCTGCCCAAGTAAAGCAGCTTAGAAGTGATCATGGTACTGAGTTCAGAAACAGTACTCTTGAAGACTTCTGTGAAGAGAAAGGAATCACTCAAAACTTTTCAGCTGTAAGAACTCCTCAACAAAATGGAGTTGCTGAAAGAAGAAACCGAACTCTCATTGAAGCTGCCAGAACCATGCTGTGTGCATCAGGTTTACCTTCATCATTTTGGGCTGAAGCTGTTAACACTGCCTGCTTCACCCAAAACAGATCCTTAGTGGTGAAAAGATTCAACAAGACTCCCTATGAGCTGCTCAAAGGGAGGAAGCCAAATGTCAGTTATTTCCATGTGTTTGGATGTCCCTGTTTCATTTTGAATCAAAGGGACCAGCTGTCAAAGTTTGAACCTAAAGCTGATGAAGGTGTGTTTGTTGGCTACTCTGCTATCTCCAAAGCCTACAGAGTATACAACAACAAAAGAAAGGTGATAGATGAATCTATCAATGTCACCTTTGAAGAGTCCAAGAATGCTTCCACCAAAGCTGTTCCTGAATTAGTTTCAGGAGAACTAAACTTTGATGATCTGATGTATTCAAACAATGAAGAGGACTCAAAAGCTTCCACTACACCCAGTGTGGAACCTGTTAATCATGATGGACATGATGATGATTATGTCAATACACCCTGTGTGAATAAATGTACTGACTTAATTACAACTGCATGTCCAGAACCTATCAATGCTGATTTTCCCAGTTCCTCTGCTGATATGTTCAACAGTGGTCAGACATGTTCAACAAGTGAACAGGCTCAAGACAACAGTGTGTCTGAAAATCTTGAGAGCTGTTCAACAAGACCTGCTGAAGATGTTAACAACTCAGGTGAATCATCATTGAAAAATGATCCTAAGTGGATCAGGTGTCACCCCAATGATCAAATAATTGGTGACATCAACAAAGGGATACAAACACGATGGGACAGCTTAGGGAACTTTTGTATGTTCTCTAGCTTTGTTTCACTAATTGAGCCAAAGAAGGTTGATGAAGCATTAAAAGATGCCAATTGGATCACTGCCATGCAAGAAGAGCTCAATCAGTTTGAGAGAAACAATGTATGGAAGCTGGTCCCTGCTCCTAAAGGTAAAACTATAATTGGCACTAAATGGGTTTTCAGGAATAAGATGGATGAGCAAGGTCATGTCATTAGAAATAAGGCAAGACTGGTTGCTCAGGGCTACAGACAGGAGGAAGGAATTGATTATGATGAAACATTTGCTCCTGTGGCCAGGCTAGAAGCAATTCGTTTGTATCTAGCCTATAGAGTCATTAAGGTATTTCAATGGGGATGTGAAGAGGGTGCATTGTTGAATGGCGAAGCTGCAAGAAGAAGTTTTATGTCAAGCAGCCTCCAGGTTTTGAAAATGAACACACCAGGTTGTCTATAAGTTTTGGCAAAGCTCTCTTGGTCTCAAACAAGCCCTTAGAGCCTGGTATGACACTCTTACTGAGTTTCTTATGAGCAATGGGTATTCCAGAGGTAAAGTGGATACTACACTGTTCATAAAGAAGGTGAAGTCTGACATTATGCTTGTTCAAATTTATGTGGATGACATAATATTTGGTTCTACTAATGAGCAGCTATGCAAGAATTTCTCATTACTCATAAAATCTAAGTATGAAATGAGTATGATGGGAGAACTAACTTTCTTTTTAGGATTACAGGTTAAACAAACCTCAACTGGAATTTTTATAAATCAAAGAAAGTACACTTTAGATCTATTGAAAAAGTTCAAATTTGATCAAAGTTCTCCTATTAAAACCCCAATGGCAACCAATGTAAAATTGGATGCTGATG
>JAANYP010004297.1:15624-101685 GCA_020465985.1 Centrapalus pauciflorus
CCCACCAACTACATTGCCAACCTCACAATCCCCAAAAACTATGTGGGGAAGGGCTATGACCAAATGGTGGAGTTTCTGAAAGTTCATCCGTTGAACTACGCCATGACTGCATCTCCTGGTGTCCTGTACCAGTAGATGGTGTATGAGTTCTGGTATACCTGTGCCTATATCCCAGAAACCAAAGTCATCAAGGGCACCATACTCAATGGGACTCAGACCATTGAGATCAACACTCATCTGCTCAGGGAAGTTCTTCGACACCCTGTGGTTGCACAATATGATCGACCACAGCCTGAAGATGAACAGATGAAGAATCTGCTGCACTTTTGTGGTGTAGCAGAACCAAAAATTGGAGCAACACTGTTCAGGAAGGACCTCTCTCCTACCTACAGCTTCTTATTCGCCTCTGTGGTGATGTGCTTCAGCAGCAAGGTTGGTTCCTTTGACCAACTGAGCCGTGATGAAATCCCTGTAGTTCTGCAGCTTGTGGATGGAACTACCATGGAAATGGCCAAATGGATTTTTGTGAATTTGAGGAACCTGGTGCAGCAAGAGTCAAGACCAGCTGCTGTTCGATATCCCAGGTTTCTGAGCCTCATTTTCAGACATGTTTGTGGTGAGCATATCTATAACTCTCAGCCTCTACTTAAGACTGCTGCATTCCCAGTTATAGGGAATAGAGTTTATTATACTCCAGTCCTGCAAAATGAGCCTCCTCTATCCACACCAATGAAGAGGCTGTTAGGTTTGGTGGAAGGACCCTCTGATGTGAGGGTGGATCCAGAAGCTGCTGCTCCCGTAACAAAATCCAAAGCCAGGTCCAAGCTTGTTAAAAGGACCCTGGCAACTGAAGCTGGGCCTGTGAAAAAGAAGGCCAAAACAGCTCAGTCTGAGTCTGTTCCTTTAGCCTCTGTGGCTGAGGAGGAGCAGGCTCCTCACCTTGGTTCATTTGTTGAGCCTGAAGCCTTTGTGGCTGGTGCCTCTGTGGCACAAGAGACTATGGAACAGGCCAGCCCCACTGTTCCTGACCCAGTCTCACACCCTGTCCAAACAGATCCTCTCCCCTCTCCACAATCACCCACTCCATCCATTCTCTATCACAGAAAATCAATTTCCAAAAAGAAATCAGCCTACAAAACCACCTCCTCTGTTCCCTCTCAACAGGGTTTAGTTGAAAAAGAAGCAACCTCAGCTGCCTCTCCTATTTTGGGAGAAGGTTCAGCTCATCTGGAGCATGCTTCACTCCAATCTGAGTCAACCTAGAGTCAGCCTAGACCCTCTGGTTCCTCCCAACAGGAACCAGTTGTACAAACGGAGATACCCACATCAACTATCCCAGCCTCCCAACAGGCTGAGGATATTGAAAGACAGTAGTCCTCTCCACTCCATACTGTGTCCACACTGTCCCCCACTCATATCTCCTCACACCCTGAGTCTGCACGAGGTGTCCACGCTGCTGGTATAGACCAATCAGCAGCTCAGCCTCAAACTTCTGCTCCCCATGATCCAGCTGTTTTACACCAAACAGCTGCTGAGGGACCAACATCCCAAGCTGATAGCAAATTCCATCAGCAGGTTTCACCACTGCTGATGTTGAAATGCATATCCCATCTCCCAATGATGAGGTGCCTTTAGACCAAGGCACTGCAGAGGGAACCACCAGTGGTCTTCATGAGGGTGTTGCAATACAAGCAGCATCTGAAAGGCCCCAAACATCATCCCCTTCTCCTGGTGATGCAGCTACAGCCGCTGCTGAAGGACCCCTTGATCCCTCCAACCTGAGTCATCTTACTTTTGCCCAGGCTATGGAGCTTCTGTCCAAAGTCCCTCTTCCATCTCCATCACATCCTCAAACACCAGCTTCATCATCATCTTCTCCATCTACCCACTCAAAACAATCTACCCATACACCTCCATCTCCCAAAGACCTGCCTTTGAAGGATCAGCTTTCTTTGCTGACCAACAAAGTTGGTTCTTTGGAAAACACCATGAACTCTGTACCCTCCATCATATCAGACTCTGTGTCTGCACAACTTCAGGGGTTCTTTGATTCGTTCAAGGCCTCTTTCCCTACCACCCCACAGCCTGATCAATCTCCACAGCTGTTAGCACTCACTGCTCAGCTGCAAACTGTGTCCACCTCCCTTTCCTCTATTCTTTGCATACAGCAGGACTCTGTGTCCTCAATGACAGCCATTTCCCAACAGCTGTCATCACTTCTCACTTCTTTCAACTCTACCCTTCCAGCCACTCTGGCTAGCTTACAAACTCTAATTGGCTCCCTATCAAACTCTGTGTCATCAGATCTTGCTGATGTGCAAGATTCTCTAGAACTTCATCTTGCACAGCTGCAAACTCTGCTGTTCAAAGCGTCTGACAGAGAAAACATTGTTAAGCTCACATCCCTTGCTGATTCCCACTCCACTTATCTTCAGACCTGTCTTTCCCAGCTTGCTGAGGTGAAGGATAACTTGGCTTACTTAGTGGCTAGCCTTGTTGGTCCTAAACCTTCTGCTAAACCTGCTGGCAAGCCTGCTGACTTTGTGTCTTCAGGCAGACCAGGTGTTGAAGTCGCTGCTTCATCTCCTTCAAAGGGGGAGAAGTCATCTGCCTCGAATACTAAGGGGAGAAAACTTCTTCTCCTAAGGAGATACCAGTGTCTGCAACTCACACTGGTCAGCCAGCAGATGTCTTTGAAACAGGTACAGCTGAAGGTGCCTCTCAAGCTGCTATGCCTACTCAGGCTGTCTCTCCAAACCCTGCTCAGTCTAAGGGGAGGAAGTCATTCCTGAGGACAGGCCTAGCAGTAAAAGGAGGCACTTAATTCTATCTGAAGAAGAAGAAGAGGAAATTCCTGAGGCTGCTGTCACTACAGCAGCAGCTAAAGGAAAAGAAAAGGTAGCTGATGATCCCATGCAGCAGAAACAGGCAGAAATTCAATTTCACAAGGCCAGAGCTAAAGAGATGGGTCTTCCTATGCACAAGTACTTTGAGTTTAGAGAAGAACAGCTTCAAGCTCCGGAGGAATTGAGAAAAGAAGAAGAATCTAAAATGTCTACCTTGGAGGTGCAAAAGAAAATAATGGAAGCTGCCAGACAATCAGCAGGGGAGAAAGAGAAGGAAGTAGAGAAAGGTACTCAGGTCTCTGTGACCAAATCAACAGTACCCCATGCAAGAGCTCAATACCACTTTGACAACTTGGCTAAGAAAAAGTTTCATGATGTTGCTGAAAGAAGGCTAGCCAAGGAAGCAATTGTCAAAGCTGTCCCTGTATCAAGGAAAGGCAGTCAGTGGAAGCTTAAAATAACAAGGATGGGTGCAACAGGCCCAGAATTGGAAACTTATGACCACACTGATGTAGCTCAGATGGGATACAGGGAGTGGATTGAGCTGGCAGTTGCCCTGAGTGAATCAAAGTCTGAAACTGCTAAACAGATCAGGGCATATGTCAAGAAGTTGATGGAAAGAGTAAAGGATCTTGGCCTGATATCTAAGGAAATTAGTGAAGGTGTCTTTGTGACACATCCAAAAATAAAGGCCAGGAGAACAAAGAAGGACACAGAGATGGAGCTACTCCTTACACTGATCGAACAGGGCGACTATGCCATTCAAATGAAGGGAGTTGATCATAGCCTGCCAAGTGGAATAGAGTTTGAGGATGGCAAAATTTTTGAAGAACCTGAGCTGGGGGCATTTTTTGTAGATCCCCTAACTCAGAAGAAGTGCTTCCAAAGAGCCTCAGAGCTATACAAAGTTGATCTGAGACAACTTGTCGCCTTCAGACTTGCAGTTTCATTTAGGCAGTCTAGCAGAATGAGAGCAGCCGTCTGGGATCAGCTCAGAGGCTTCTATGAAATAGGAGAGCTTAATGATCCCAAGTTCATGTTCATCAGAAGTGAAGTTCAGGAACTTGAGGATACAAGAGAAGAAATGGAAAAGATGTTCCAGGAACCCCCTCCAGTGTAATGAAGTCCACCTGCCATCTGGGTAGGTGAAGAATGGGAGTTGTCCATCAGTTGGACAGGCTTGCCATTATTTGCTCCCAACTCAAACAGTCCAAACATCTTGTACATTAGTTGTACATCTTGTACATTAGTTGTACATTATTACTTAAGTTGTAATCTTTTCTTTTACATTAGTTGTAAAATACTTTAGTACATTAGTTGTACTCTTGTAAAAACATGTGTTGTTGTATGTAATCAAGAATCAGTGTATATATAAACTGATCTTTTACTTTACTGTAATGTTGTAATTTCAATTCTGCAAAATGTACTGTAAAAATATACAATGATTTTTGATAAGACCAGCTTAGACTGGTTATTGCAAATAGGGGGAGATTGTTAGGCACAAAAAGGCCTCAGTCAAACCTGTTCTACATCTGAGGGGGAGATTGATAATCAAACCTGTTGATGCATTTGAAGGTTGAATTTAAGGCCTGTTATATGCCTTATTGAAGCCTGAAAATGATTTGCAATATTAGTCATAAGCTGTTCTATATGTGTGCATGTGTTGCAACTAAGACAGTTTGTCCAAGCTGCTCTGTCTGCTGAACAGGCTGGACATAAACTGTCTACGCTGCTCTACACTGGTGAGCAGCTTGGGCATTTTTAAAGTGTTCTGTTCTTTGTGAACAGAACCTGTTCTTTGTGAACATGCTAAACACTTTATGGAATATGTTTCCAAGTCATCATGTATTGACAAAGAGTTTACAAAGTCGAAGACAAAGTGGAAAACAGAACTGCTCAGCCTGCCCAAGCTGTTCAGTAACATGAAGACAAAAGGTTATTTGAAAAAGGGTGACAGACCTTTTTCTTATATCAAAATAGGCCTTTACAAGGAAGAAAGACGCAAAGTTGACATTCCTAAATTAGTTAAAGGCAATGCAACAGTAGACAAAGTAAAAAGACAAAAGTTCTGCACATGTAAAGACAAGTCTGCTTTTCAAACTAGAATACAATGAATACACTCACTAAGAAGCACTCACTGTGTTTACAAGACTTAAGGGAACAGCTTATGTAAAACAGCTTAGACACACAGATACTGATTTACACAGAAGGCTTGCATGCATGAAAATCACACTTGCACGTTCACTCTTGGTTTCAGCACTTAGCTTTCTTCACACTTCTTTCTGTCCTTAGAAGCTTCCTTTTATACTCATTCAGAGGATCTAAGAGAAACATCTTCATTGGACGGAATGAAAAGGAGAAGTCTTGTTGAAAAGACAACATAACCTTTTCTGCACTTTTCTGAAAAGCAGACTTGTCTTCAAATGTGCAGAACTTTTGTCTTTTTACTTTGTCTACTGTTGCATTGCCTTTAACTAATTTAGGAATGTCAACTTTGCGTCTTTCTTCCTTGTAAAGGCCTATTTTGATATAAGAAAAAGGTCTGTCACCCTTTTTCAAATAACCTTTTGTCTTCATGTTACAGAACAGCTTGGGCAGGGTGAGCAGTTCTGTTTTCCACTTTGTTTTCGACTTTGTAAACTGATCTTGTAGTCAAAAACAATACATGATGACTTGGAAACATATTGCATAAAGTGTTTAGCCTGTTCACAAAGAACAGGTTCTGTTCACAAAGAACAGAACACTTTAAAAGTGCCCAAGCTGCTCACCAGTGTAGTGCAGCGTAGACAGTTTATGTCCAGCCTGTTCAGCAGACAGAGCAGCTTGGACAAACTGTCTTAGTTGCAACACATGCAACACATAGAACAGCTTATGACTAATATTGCAAATCATTTTCAGGCTTCAATAAGGCATATAACAGGCCTTAAATTCAACCTTCAAATGCATCAACAGGTTTGATTATCAATCTCCCCCTCAGATGTAGAACAGGTTTGACTGAGGCCTTTTTGTGCCTAACAGTATTGATGCCGGCGCCAAGGAAGAATGACTTGTACATGCTGGATATGAACAAGCCGGAGACTTCGATGGGGCCAATCTGTCTATTATCCAAAGCTTCGGAGACGGAATCCGTACTGTGGCACAGACGCATGGGTCACTTGCACCTAAGAAAGATGAATTACATAACGAAAAATGGACTGGTGCAAGGTGTGCCTATGAAGAGCTTTCAGTTCGAGGACAAGTGTCTACCGTGCAAGAAGGGCAAGCAACATAAGAAGACACACAAGTCCAAAACGCAGAACTCCATAACCTCAACATTCGATTTGTTGCATATGGACCTTTTCAGCCCAATCAACAAAAGGAGTATCGGAGGTAGTTGGTACTGTTTAGTTATCACTGACGATTACTCACGATTTTCTTGGGTTTTCTTTTTAGGTACAAAGGACGAGACGGCTTCCAAGCTCATCGGGTTCTTAGACCAAGTGGAGAATTCCTAC
This sequence comes from Centrapalus pauciflorus, assembly GCA_020465985.1. Lineage (NCBI taxonomy): Eukaryota > Viridiplantae > Streptophyta > Magnoliopsida > Asterales > Asteraceae > Centrapalus > Centrapalus pauciflorus. The sequence continues at coordinate 21,965 of JAANYP010004297.1, forward strand.
GGAACAAGGGTTAAAAGGATTCGTAGTGATAATGGAACTGAGTTCAAAAACACTGTAATTGGTGTATATTGCCTATCAAAGGGCATAGTGCATCAATTCAGTGCACCATATGAACCTCAACAAAATGGGGTGGCCGAACGTAAAAATAGGACATTGATTGAGGCTGCAAGGACTATGCTTTCGGATTCAAAGCTTCCTACCATGTTTTGGGGGCAGGCAGTGAATACCGCGTGCCATATTTTAAACCGAGTCCTTACAGTCAAATCTTTGAACAAAACATGTTATGAAATTTTGAATAAACGGCCACCTAATTTAACTGGATTCGAACCATTTGGGGTACCATGTACTTTATTGCGAACAAAACATCAACCGAAGTTTGGTGAAAAGGCTGACGAAGGATACTTCCTAGGTTATGTGCCGAACTCACCAAACAAACGGGTTTTTAACAAAACAAATGGTACAGTGGAGATTGTGTATAACATTGAAGTCACAAGTTATACACATGAACCCCAAAATGGTCCGGAATGGATATTTGACTATGATAAATTATTTAAGTCATTTAACATTCCTTTGGATGATAATGCAGGTACAATCGAAAAGGACATGGCGACGTTGCATCTGAATGACGATGGCCATATCTTTCCGAGGACTACGTTTGAATCCACATCTGAGCCTACTGCGACTGTAGATAGATCTCCAGAAGTTGCTGATCCAGAAGCACCTACCACTGAGAATCAGACTCAAGCAACAAGTTCCAACTCTGAGGAAAATGTCCACGAGGAGGAAAATGTAGAAACTGAGCCTGTTCCCCCATTAGGTGAAATAGGATCTAACTTAGGAGATAATCTAAGGGTTGATGAGATAGAGACCTCTAGGATCAACAAGAACCATCCTATAGAAAGCATCATAGGAAATCCTAACGAGGGTGTGAGGACTAGGAGTAGTGTAAATAACAACACTGTGCTGTTGTCGATGATAAACGACTCCAAGGCATATCACAAATGTCTCTATTCTTGTTTCATATCGCAAGTAGAGCCTAAGAATGTGCAAATGGCACTTAAGGATAACTCCTGGGTTGAAGCAATGCAGGAAGAACTTTCGCAGTTTAGGAAACTAGAAGTGTGGGAGTTAGTTCCATTACCTCGAGGGGAAATTGCCATAGGAACCAAATGGGTTTTTAAGTGCAAAAGAGACGATCGGGGTATAGTCACGCGCAACAAGGCTAGGTTAGTTGTAAAGGGTTTCAACCAAGAGGAGGGAATCGATTACAACGAGGTATTTGCACCAGTAGCAAGGCTGGAAGCCATTAGGTTATTTCTAGCTTTTTCCTCCTTCAAGGGCTTTAAGGTATATCAATTAGATGTTAAGAGTGCTTTCCTATATGGGAAAGTGAAGGAGTTGGTGTATGTAGAACAACCGCCCGGATTTACAGATCCAAAATATCCTGATAGAGTATATCGTTTAGATAAGGCTCTATACGGATTGCATCAGGCACCAAGGGCGTGGTATGAGACTCTATCCAACCATCTGTTAGAGAACAGTTTTGAAAGGGGTAGGATAGATAGTACTCTGTTTGTTAAAAGGAAGGGAGAACACTTTATCTTGGTACAAGTGTACGTCGATGATATCATCTTTGGATCATCAGACGAACAGATGTGCAAAGATTTCAAGAAGGTTATGAAGTCTAAGTTCGAGATGAGTGCTATGGGAGAGTTAAATTTCTTTTTGGGGTTACAAGTTGACCAGAAGAAGGAAGGGATGTTTATCCATCAGACGAAGTATGTCTATGACATATTGGAACGTTTCGGGATGGAGGGAACAAAATTGACTGCCCATTTCAGCACGCCGATTCAAGTGAATCACAATCTTGGACCGGGTACTGTAAGTGATACTGATGTGGATCCGACTTTATATCGGGCCATGATTGGATCACTTATGTATTTAACTGCTTCAAGACCTGACATTATGTTTGCTGTGTGTATTTGTGCTAGGTTTCAAGCGAATCCGAAGGAGATGCATATGAAAGCTGTGAAGCGGATTCTACGATACCTCAAGTCGAAACCGAAGCTGGGACTTTGGTATCACGCGGAGGGAGATCTAGAGTTGGAGGCGTTCACGGATTCTGACTACGGAGGATGCAGCTTGACGCGCAAATCAACAACTGGAGGTTGTCAGTTCCTAGGAGGGAGATTGGTATCTTGGCAATGCAAGAAACAAACGTCGGTAGCCGTGTCAACGTGCGAGGCCGAGTATGTTGCTGCTGGTAGTTGCTGCTCACAGGTTCTGTGGATACAACAACAATTGCGGGATTACGGTTTGGCTTACACTCAAACTCCAATTAGGATAGACAATCAATCTACAATTGCTATAACGAATAATCCAGTTAAACACAACAAAACAAAGCACATAGACATTAGGCATCATTTTATTCGTGATTGTGCTGAAAAGAACTTAATCAAATTGGTAAAAGTGGCAACAGAAGATAATAATGCAGATTTATTTACCAAAGCATTTGATAAGTCACGGTTTGAGTATTTAATTCAACTGAATGGAATGCGCAACCCAGAGTAATTTGACCTTAGTAGTAGTAGTTTATTTTCTTTTATAGTCGTAGTATTTCTTTCTTTATAGTAGTCTGCTAATTTAGGAAAGTTTCTATTTTTTGTAAGTTTCTATTTTTAGTAAGTTACTATTTTTAGTAAGTTAGTAGGTTACCTTATTTTATTGCTATTTCTTATGGAAAACAAAGAAAAAAGAGAGATAATCATAAAAATACAAAAAAAAAGAGAATATCAGAAAAAGAGTTAAGTCTTAGATATATAGGTTCAAAGTGACGAAAATTAGCACAGTCGTTACAATCTCTAAGTGTTTAGGCTTTCACACATAATGCAACTAAATTCTAAGTGTTATACTTTATTTAGTTTGATGTGTTGGTAGGCATAATACATATAGGGAGTCTCAAGGCAAATAAAATATTCAAGAAAAAGTCAAACGTGTCACTAACTTAGATGTACGACCAATCGATTTTTATTTTTATGTACAAGACATACAAACTTTGAGTTTAAATGAGGTATGCAAACTTTCTAGGGATGTATGGCAACATCAAATACATCTGAAAATGGAAAGAATAGAAAAATCATATAAAATTGAGAGTCGAAAACATGTAACTTTGTTGTACGTAAGTACGGACCTGTTGCCGCTGTTTAGATTCGAGTTAGCAGATGCGTCGCTTTGTTGTACGTCGGTACAGACCTGTCACCACTGTCTTGCTAACTTTAAAAATAAACCTTAAGTCAATCTAAGACACTTTGTTGTATGAAAATACAGACCTGTGTCCGATGTTTGTCTTTTAAAGAAAGTTTGCAAATACCAACAAGTTAGAATCTTTGTATGTGTGCCTTGATCATAAAAGTATGTCTATGTATGAGTCACGTAAGATAATTTCATGATAAATAAAAATGCCAAGGGATATTCTGAAATGTAGAATGTTTAAAGGGGTAAAATACCAACAATCGGCTAAATGGGTATGTCACGACAAACAATCAAAGGGATCAAAAATTCCTAAGTGTGAAAGTTTAAGTACTGAAAGTGAGTATCAGACATCGCTATCTGATTGAACCTTTCTTAGACTATACTCATCAAAAAGATTTTGTTTAAAGCTTAGGTTGTAAATTTTAATAGGTATAGCTTAAATTTAAGTTCAATTTTTAAGTCAAAATTTTTATTTTATTTTATTTTATCTTAGTTTATTATATTTTAGTTTACTTTTATTTTTATTTTTATTTTTTATTTTTTATTTTATTTTATTTTAATTTTTACTTAGGTAAAAGGTCAAAAATTACTGAGGGTGCATTCAAAGTTGGATAAAATAAACACTGCGTGAAAAATCATGTGCTTAGGGTAAAAGAGTTGGCATAGTTTATCTTGTTACACAATACCGTTGAAAAGGTTGAAAAAGTTGAAGTTTAGTTCAAAATTTTCGAAATTTTTTTTTTTTTAGTGTTGGAGTTTTTCGAGTTTAGGACAGACTCGAAATTGGGAAGGCTTCGAATCTGTCAGTAGATTCGAGTCTGGCCTTAGATTCGAAGGTTGGTGGTATATATAGGTTAACAGTAGAGTCATTAACTACTTACTGTTTTCGAATCTATATCCTCGAATCTACTCAGGCGATTTCGAATCTGTTGCTCGAATCTATCGTTTCTCTCATAAACGACAATTTGTCGAGATTATTGCTAAGGAGTTCGATTCTACTGTTGTATCTAGGAATAATCAACTTGATTGTACAAGATTCATGTAGTCTTATACACAATTTTAGGCAAAATCATCGATTTTTGAAGGTTTAAAGGTTGAAATCAGGTTTTTACAAAATTACCAAGTTTGGACCGATAAATAGTCAAATTAAAGGCACATATCTGTGATTAGTAACTAATAGGACTAATGAATGTAATTTTCTAAGTCCAAAAAGGTTAAAATCAAGAGATTTGGTGTTTGAGTAGGGTCGGCGGTTCGAATCTGTTCCTGAGGTTTCTCGAATCTGTCATTAGACTCGAGAAGGACACTAGATTCGATTCTGTCATCAAACTCGAAAGGGGGACTTATTCGAATCTGTTACATTCGAATCTGTCTTTTATTTGCATTATTTAATTTAAATTTTATTAAACTTGTCGAAATTTAATTGTGTTGGATTTTGTACTTAAACAAGTTCAAAATAAAACAGATTTGAATTTAAACAAGTTTATTCATTTTTAATGAATCTAATAGTTTGTTTATTGTGCAGAAATGGCTGTACGAGCTTTTGTGCCGAAGCACAATATGGTCCTTCATCCTGATCATCATCTCCCTGAGGCGCAGGGATTCAGACAAATGCTAGATTTCCTAGTAGAATCTAGGATTGGTTTTGCGTTGTCCCATAATGTTCAGCTTGTTTTACCATATATTCGTCAATTTTATGATCATCTTCAGGTAGACTGCTCGGTCACCCCGACAGTACTAAGAACTCGCATAGCTGGACAACCGCTAGTATTTTCGGCGGATATGCTGCGTCAGGTGTTGTAGCTGGGTTCTCAAGAAGAAGAATCTGGACCAATCGAGTTTCCTCCGAATATTAGGCAAGCGGCCTTTCAGAGAATGGGTTATAGTCTCGATGTGACGAAGGTGTCCTATATGAAGAGCGGGTTAATCGGCCAATGGAGGTTTTTGGCTCATGTCTTTATGGTCTGCTTTGCACCAAAGAAAGCCGGTTTTGATTATATGGTCTCGAAGATTCAGTCTGGGATTGTCGCGATAGTGTATAATCGACCATACAGTTTCTCGGAAATGTTTTTCTCCGAATTTGTTCACCAGATCACCGCTCCAGAGAATCAACAATTCCTGCTGTATCCACGGTTCATCATGATGCTGATCAGGCATTTTTTGCCAAATCTGCCTCAGTCGAATGAGATTCAAAGCGTTGCTGTAATGGATAAGAGGATCTTTGCTGATTTTTCCTCGCACAGAGGAAGATTGGCTGTTCCAGTTGAGCGTCCGTTGTTTGGAGCCATCTTGGATAGGAATTTTGAAGCCCCAGATGTTGCCAACTGGGCAGGGGAAGTTGAATTTCAACCAAGACAACCACAGCCACAACAACAACAACAACCACAGCCACCGCGTGCTCAAAGGCGAAGACAAAGACCATCCGCGAGTCAAACTCAGGCGTCTAGGCCTTCTACGAGTCAGCAACCAGAAGTGCAGGAAGCCGGGCCGTCAAATGTCCCAAATGAAGCTGATCAATTGTGCCAAACACTAAATGAAATTTGGGAGGCAGGTCCACATGCAAATGAAGATATAGCTGCAGCGTTAGTGGGTGAATTACTTGAGCCTCCTGAGGGAGAAGAAGATGTGTTGAGAGATGTTAAAGAATATGAGCCAGAGTAGGCTGATAAAGTTTTGTCATCATCTGCAACCGAATCGGAAGAGATGGAGGAGTTAGAGGTTGAAGCTCCTGAGTCAGTATCGACTGAACCAACTGTTCGAATAGAGACTTATGGTTCGAGAATAGTAGTTATTAATGAAGAGACTTCGAGGAGGCGCGCATCAAGAGAGGCTGATGAATCAGATTTTGAAGAAGAAGAGATTACGCCTTTAGTGACGAGGCAACGGGCCAAGCGTCATCGATTCATGCAAGGGTCATCTTCAGCTCCATCAGTTCAACCAGAAATCCCCCAAACTCAACATCAGGAACCTCAGGCCACCACTCCACCACCACCACCACCTCGCGATGAACCATATATTCCATCGCCAATCATTCCTACACCTATACAGTCTATTCCATCAACCCGACCACATATGCCGACAACCAAAGGTTTTTGCGCCTAAAAGATAGAGTCGACTTCCAGGAACTCCAAATCTTTGGGCTAACAAGGGCGATCGGAGAAATTCAGACGCATAATGCAAATCTTGACAAAGACAATGCCGATTTAAAAAAGATTGTGGAGAAAGTTCAGGAAGAAAACACAGAGCTAAAATCCTTTGTAGCAGATCAGGCAGCTGAGATAAGGGCGATGCGCTCCCTAATTGAGCAGTTAATGAAAAATTTACAGGCTCAGGGGGAGACGTCGTGCCGTGATCAGAATGTACAGAGGCTGAGAGATGGTGATGATGAAGACAACCAAGGCAATGATCCCAACCCTAAAAGTCAGGATGAGCCAGTAGATTTTTCTACTGCTCAGACTGCTCAATCTCAGGGGGAGCCTAGTCTAGCAGAAGGAGAAGTAGGAGAAGCAAGTTAATCTAAGCCTACAGATTTTGAGATTAGTGAGATGATCGATGCTCTCATGGATCTTGATGATGATCCGATGGATTTAGGTTTTGATTGTGACGATGAAGAGCTAGAAGAGGGTGAGTTTGTACCTGTAGAGATAGTTGACTGGCAATCAGATGACGAGGTATGTGCTGATGACGATGATGAAGCTGATGAGATCGTCGTGCAGCAGAACCCTATCACTGATACATACGTGATAGATGGGAATGATATTGTTAACGTAGAGGTTGTGAATGTTGCGTTAAACGTTGAGCCATCAGTAGAGGAACCAGCCAGAGAACTAACAAATGAAGAGAAGAGAAAGTTATGGTTCAGAGCTAAACAGAAGGAGTTAGAGCTTAAAAGGAAAATGAGGGTGCCGGGTACTGGAAAGTTGTCTGGAAGCATTTTAAGCTGGTTCTTTGATCGAGAACTGCAGCTATTCATAATTAAGAGAAAAGACGGGCTCCAGTACCTGAGGCGAACTCTAAAAGCTTTCAATTCACTGCCAAAGATCGAGATCAAAGTGTTAGCCTGGAAAGATCTGATTAATATTGGAAATGATCCCTACGCAGACGTAATTGCAAGAATCATAAGAAAAGACGGAAGATCAAGAAAGTTTGAACGACTGAATCCAAGGGTTGGAAAAAGAGTAGAAGATCCTTCACGTATTGATCCTCTAACTGGGCGACCTTGGATGAAGATCCACTACAAACCAGTAAGATGTCTAAGGAAGGTGCCGCCCAAGCCTATGCCACAGAATGTCTTGAAGAATCTGCATTGGTGGTATGCTGAGAGTGAGACTGGAGAAGCAGTGATGGAAGATTTTGAAGAAAATTTTATTCTTAGAGTCTATGATCCTCTCCATCTGGTAAACCTTTCTAGAGATGATCTTCAAATTTTGCATGCTTGTAAGATTTCTAATGATGCTCATATGGATAGTGAGGCTAGGAAATATGAGAATGTGGTTAAAGTATGTGTTGAAAAGGGCTTGTATGCTGGAAGTAGTTTGAATAAATAATAAACAAAGTTCTTGATCAAATGTGTGAATTATTAGAAGCTATCGTCAAGGGGGAGTCTGTTGGTACACCTTGTGTGACGATAGCAGTCTAAGTGATCCTACATTGTGATTTAGCAAATGTTTGTTATATATGTTTATATATGATTGAAAGTTATTATTGTTTGTGTGTTTGAACTTGATGTAACGTATTACAAGAAGTTCAAACATAAAGTACAAAGATAAAATCAATCATAAGGTAAAAACATAAATTTCAATGCTAAGTTGAGTATGTGAATTAGTTAGATTCGAATTATATAAGGCTTGACATTCGAATCTGTGATAGATTCGAATGTAGCCCTAGATTCGAATGAAGGCAGATTCGAGAGTGTCAATGTGGACAAACTCGAATGGGCCTTGGGCCGGATTCGAGTTTGGCCCATAACAGACTCGAATCAGCCTCTATAATTAGGGATAGACTCGATTAATTATCAGACTTTTTGCAGAATTCGTGAGGGATTAAGCATTAAGCGATCTCGAGTTTACCATCAGTGTTAGTGCCGTTTCGGAGAGAATCAGTTCGTAGGATCGTTCGTGTGTCGTTCGTTCAGCCTCTGATAGTCTCCGTGTTTCGTGTGTGAGAGTTGTTTCCGTCTACCCGTTAACGAGGATTCCGCACTCGTTGACGGCTCCGCGTCTAGATAGATCTCGTAGTGGTAGACCTTACAGAGTGTTCAGATGTTAAGGGGGTTTCAGAAGATTCTGGAGGTTGAATAGGTTGTACACTTTCAGTTGACAAGTGCACATCTGTTGTCGAAGCTTCTCCAGTTTCTTCTGATATTAGTTGATGAGAATGATCCGAGACTACGACGAGATCTTCAGTAATCCTGTCAGGCACCAAATTTAAAACATTAGTTTTGGGCTTCTCAAAGTAGTCTTCATAGAAATTCTCGAACAGTTTATTTAAATCTGAATTTTCTGCACTCTGTTCATTTGACTCCATAGAAGTCGGCTTATTATGTTCGGGTCCTGAACTGGTATGTTCAGAAGCCATTACCACTCCTTCATCAAATTTAACGTTGACGCTTTCATTGACTGTCTTGGTTCGCTTGTTGTAGACCCGGAAAGCTACCGATTCCTTCGAATATCCAATAAAGATACCTTCATCAGCTTTTTGATTAAATTTTCCCAGGTTGTCTTTGTCATTTAATATGAAGCATCTGCATCCAAAGACATGAAAAAATTTAACATTAGGTATCCGTTTGTTTATAAGTTCATACGGAGTCTTCCCGAATCGCTTATTGATAATTGATCGATTCTGCATGAAACAAGCTGTTGCAACAGCTTCAGCCCATAAGAATAACGGAAGGTTGGAATACGCCAGCATCGTTCTTGCTGATTCCACTAGTGTCCGATTTCTTCGTTCAACGACACCATTCTGTTGTGGAGTATGAGTGGCTGAAAATTGATGTGTGATTCCCACAGAATTTAGAAATGATTCCAGAGATTTGTTCTTGAAATCTGTGCCGTTATCTGATCTGATAGACTGAGCTGAAAGCTGCAACTTTACTTGAATTCTTCGGATGAAGTCTATAATGATTTCGGTAGCATCAGATTTGGACCGCAGGAAGAAAACCCATGTGTATCGTGAGTAGTCTTCGAGTATTACCAATACATATCTTTTCATGTTTATACTTAGTACTCTCATTGGTCCACACAGATCCATATGTAGCAGTTCCAGTGCTTTCGTTGAAGAATGTTCTGATTTGGACTTGTGTGAAGCTCTAGTCATCTTTCCTTTTTCACAAGTGGCGCACAACTGCTCCTTTTGAAATTTGAGAGTTGGTAGCCCTTTAACTAACCCACCTTTTGCTAGGTTGGTTAATTCGTTAAAGTTCAAATGTGAAAAACGCCGATGCCATAGCCAAGATGTTTTAGATGTTGCTTTTGACATTAAGCAGACATCCTTTTTCAGATTGATGGAGGCTAAGTCAATCGAGTACAAGTTGGTTTTCCTGTTTCCTGCAAGGATTTCTTTTCCTTCTCCAGATTGTATGCTGCACCGATTAGCTTTGAAGTTGACTTCTAATCCTTTATCGCAAAGCTGTCCAATGCTAAACAAGTTGTGACCAAGACCGTCAACATAGAAGACCTTCTGAATGGTAATTTTATCGTACGCAAGACTCCCATAACCTTTGTGTAACAACCTAGTCTTTAGCTAAACTTAATTTCAGTATTTTGAACCAATAATGTAATATTATTACATTATTTGAATTGTAATTTAATTAAGTTATGAGATATTTAATTAAATTATATAAATATTTAAATTATGATATAAACTATAATTAAGTTATAAAATATTTGATGATTAAAATAAAAAGATGTAAGATACAAAAGTAATAGTGGGTTAAGTTGCAAATATAACTAGATGACGTATATAAACCTAATAAAGGATCATTAACACATAATTGACTCTCTCCCTACTCTCTCTCTAAAAACCGACTTCTCTCTAGTTTTTCTCCCAAACCGACCGGCCAATTATCGAGTTCTATACGTCATTGGAAAGGTCTCGAAGAGTACTACAAGAATCAGCTATTACATGTGCGATTTCATACGAATTTGAGGTAAGAATCGTTGTTTTTCTGATTTCTTTGTTTTCGGTTTTAAAGAGGAATTCGAATTTACCATTTTTCGTATGATTAAAGCTATTTTAGCGTGAGTTTTAACTCGAGTTTGATAGATTATGTATAATAGAATCGAACCTAGGCTTAATACTTAGTATATTTATGATTTTTGACTTAGAAATTCATGTTTAAAAGCTATAAAAGATGAACAAGTTCGAGATGTCAAGAACAAACTCGATTATAGCTAAAATCGAACCAAGGGTTCAATTTTGTCCTTAAATTCGAATGTAGGTTCGATTTTGATCATTAAATTCGAATGATGGTTCGAATTTAGCCATGGAGTTCGAATTTAGCATATATTCGAATTTAGTGCCTTCGAATTTAACCCACATGTTCGAATTTAAGTATTAAATTCGAACCCCTCTCCCTAAATTCGAATATATTGAATAAAACACATGGACAACGCATACCTTAACAAGATAATTAGCAAAATGATTATATGTATTAATATATATACACTGATCCTTTGAGGATTTAATGAAACAAAGAATATGAATGAAAGAAAGATAGATGAGTTGTCAGTTATCAGAATCAGATATAAAATAAAGATTTTAAAGATAAAAGATGATGATATTGACATGAGATTGATATGATAATTCCAGACAGGTTCAGTGAAATTCTGAACATTGATTTAAAGATTTAAAAGCGGGTCAAAGATTTGAATTGACAGAGAACAGATTGACAAAGATAAAATCCTGAGATAACTCAGGTGGCAGATTTTACATCTGTTTGATAAAGACCCCAGATCTGTGAGTTATAGATATTCAAATTTAACATGCTAGAATTTCCGGTTGAGACATATTGTTGATGTTAGATTGATTTGACATTCATATTATCAGCTGGATTGTGACCTGTGCACACCATGGTTCGGTGTTGCCCTGTGGATCATGATAGCTATTTGATCATCATTTCACATGACATTGCATTTACAGTTCATTTCAGATATTGCTTTGAGATTACTGCTATCATGATTTTGATTACGTATGCTTCATCATTGCATATACTTTGACATATTGATTCAGCTTGATTAGCCTTGTCGGTCTATTGTTCTAGACCTGGCTATTTCACCAGTTCTATTGAACTTGGTAATGACCCTCCGATGTTCCGCCATGTTGATTTACTGGTAGCTAGCCCAGTATGTGGCTGATCCCCACGGTTTAAGCGTGAGCATGGCTTGAACATCATCCGACTCTATGACTTCTATGTCTCAATCATGAGGGCTGTAGCGGCAGCCAAGGCATATCACGCTAGACTTATGATCCGCTTGACAATGCATGTTAATTTGAAAATCTATTTACTCACTAAGCATTGCTTACAGTTGCTACTTACATTTTTACAGGAAAAGATAAAGGAAAGTCACCTGCCGGACCTAGTACTTAGGTCTTACAAGATCAAGACAAGAGTTCTCATAGAACTCTACTCAGCAAACCCTTTTTGGTACTGATTGGAAGATGACAAATGTGATGGTCTGGGTAGATTTATCTTTATTATATGATGACATGAATTAGATTAGACTTGTGCCCTTTATAAGTTTAATTTGAAAACTGTAAACTGTATTAAACTTAATCCTAATATGTTTGTACCAGTAATTTAATATTCCGCAATTTAATTACTCTATCTTAGTTATGATTGATATCGTATTGCATGATGTGGGACCTTGACTCGTGACTACCGCCCCGTAAGGAGAGGTCATCACAGGATGGTATCAGAGCCCATAGTTTGAGTGAATCTAGTATTACGAGAGTAATACTTGGTCTCAAACTGAAGCAATACATATGTATCAATCAAAATTGCACAGCCGAAAGGTTGTAAGTTTAAAGATTTCAAAGCAAGCGGTGCCCTGAACTTTGAGGGTACAGTCAATCCAACTCAGGCGATGGATTGGATCAGTCATACCGAAGAGATTTTCAGAATCTCTGATTGCCTAGAATCGAAAAAGGTGAGTTATGCGTCTGCGTTGTTTGTTGGAGCTGCCCGTGCCTGGTGGAAAACCCAGAGAAGCATATACGGAGAAGAGGTAATACAGACTTTAGAATGGAATCAGTTCTTAGACATGTTTAACGCGAGGTATTGCCCTGTCGACCAATGAGACAAGATGGAGGTTCAACTGATGCAGTTGACTCAGGGAACTACATCTGTTGACGAGTACGAACATGAATTCTCGCGACTTTGTGGCTACTCTTCGTATCAAGTAGCTACTGAGGAAAGAAAGATGAATAGATTTCGCGTAGGGCTTAACCCGAGATACCGTCATCCGATGAGCGCAATAAAGTATAAGAGTTACTTGGAAATGGTTGAAGCTGCAAGACAGATCGAGAGAGGATATCTAGAGTACGGCGACCAACTCTACGCTCCATCAGCGAACCCGACATGTCCATCTCCTCCGAAGAAACAGAGATTTGGCAGATTCTTTAAGCCAAATAAGTCACAACCTCAGCAATCCCAACAATACAGTTCGCCTCAGAAAGCGCAAACCTACTCTTTAACGAACGAGCCACGATTCTACAAGAGATGCAGAAAATCACACATGGGGCTGTGTAACCCAGATGACGTCACTTGTTTTGCGTGTAACAGAATCGGTCACAGCAGTGAAGAATGCCCTCAGCGAGGACTTAGGTGTGCGAAATGTGGAAAACGAGGACACTTCATGTATCAATGTCGTAGTGGGCAACGAGGTCAGTCACAATCGTCAGCGGGAGGATCTACAATGAAAAGCTCAATTGCAACTCCGACTGCAAGGACTCGAGCATTTCAGATAACAGCCGAGGAAGCAAAGGAAACCCCTGATGTGGTAACTGGTACGTTCATGCTTAACTCAATCCCTGCTCGTGTACTATTTGATTCCGGTGCTAGTCATTCCTTGATATCTACTGCTTTTGCTCGAAGACTGTCCAAAGCTCCATCAAAACTCCCTGTGATACTTGATATTGAGATAGCCAGTAACAATTATGTTATGGCTGATTCTGTATACCGTAACTGCACTCTACTCGTTGATAACGTCGTATTCAATCTTGATCTGATTCCTATTTCGTTGAAAGAATTTGATGTAATCATCGGCATGGACTGGTTAACGAATAACGAAGCTACGATCATATGCAACCGCCGAATCATCAGAATTAAGTCTTCAGACGGTCAAGTATTGGAAATCAAAGGCGAGAAGCGGAAAGATGCTCACTGCTTTATAACTGTTGAAAAAGCTCACAAGTATCTGTCTAAGGGTCACGAGTCTTACATATGCTACGTCTCATCTGAATCTAACTCTGAAGCCAGCAAGAAATCTATTTCTGATATCCCTATCGTCTGTGAGTTTCCAGACGTATTCCCTGATGATATATTTGGAGTGCCACCAGAACGTCAAGTCGAGTTCGGCATTGACTTGGTTCCTGGTGCGGCTCTCATTGCCAAAGCTCCCTACAGACTTGCGCCTGCAGAAATGCAGGAAATGTCAAAGCAGTTGCAAGAGCTGTTAGAAAAGGGATTTATCCGACCGAGTTCATCTCCGTGGGGTGCACCTGTCTTATTCGTAAAGAAGAAAGACGGAACTCTTCGAATGTGCATTGATTACCGCAAGTTGAACAAAGTCACTATAAAGAATAAATATCCTCTGCCCAGGATTGATGATCTATTTGATCAGCTACAAGGAGCAAGCTACTTCTCTAAAATTGATCTTCGTTCTGGGTATCATCAGCTGAAAGTAAGAGATGAGGATATTCCAAAGACAGCCTTCCGAACGAGATACGGTCATTACGAATTTCTCGTAATGCCTTTCGGTTTAACAAATGCACCAGCGGCGTTCATGGATCTCATGAATCGCGTGTGCAGACCGATGCTGGATAAGCCAGTTATCGTATTCATAGACAATATTCTGATTTACTCCAAAACGGAGGCTGACCATTCTATTCATCTGCGACAACTGCTAGAGTTATTGAGAAAGGAAAGACTCTACGCAGAATTTTCAAAATGTGAATTCCGGCTCAGACAGGTATAAGTTTATATTGTCTTGAGTTAATTCTTAAGTTTCTCTGTTTCAAACAAAACTTGAAATTCTTCCCTGATTTCTTTATAGATCCAATTCCTTGGCCATGTCGTATCTGGCGAAGGAATTTCCGTTGATCCTTCTAAAGTCAAGGCTGTTCAGAAATGGCAAACACCTCGCAATGCCTCTGAAATTAGAAGTTTCCTTGGATTGGCGGTTACTATCGGCGATTCATTAAGGACTTCTCGAAGATTCCTGTACCTCTAACGATGCTAACACGAAATAATACTCCTTTCGTATGGACCGATAAACAGCAAGAGGCATTCGAAATTCTGAAACAAAAGCTTATTCAAGCGCCAATCCTAGCCTTACCAGAAGGCAACGATGATTTTGTCGTCTACAGCGACGCATCTGATACTGGATTAGGATGTGTTCTAATGCAAAGGGGAAAAGTAATTGCCTACGCTTCAAGGCAATTGAAGGATTACGAGAAAAGTGCACCGACTCATGATCTTGAGTTGGCTGCCGTTACCTTTGCACTGAAGATCTGGCATCATTATCTTTATGGGACTCGGTGACAGCTTTACACCGATCATAAGAGTCTCAAACATCTCTTTACTCAAAAGGATCTGAATATGAAACAGCGTCGGTCCTTGGAGCTCATCAAGGACTATGATTGCGAGATCCTATATGATCCCGGCAAAGCTAATGTTGTCGCGGATGCTTTGAGTAGGAAAGTATATCCGGAAAAGTGTTGCTATGCCCTAACTCCTGTTGTATTCTCTTCCGATCTTATTGAAGACATCAGATCTGCTCAAGCTGAAGCACTTAAAGAAGAGAATCTTTGTTCTGAAAATCTTAAAGGGCAACTTCAATTCTTATCTCTGAATCATTTGGGACTTCATTGTCTCAAGGGAAACCGAATCTGGATTCGTAAATATGGTTCTATCCGCAACACTCTTCTATCTGAAGCCCATCAGTCTAAGTTATCTATTCATCCTGGCAGCTCAAAGATGTATTTTGATATGAAAGCCGATTATTGGTGGCCAGGAATGAAGAAAGACATCGGGCATTATGTTGAAAGCTGCAGAATATGTCAAATGGTTAAGGCAGAACATCAGAAACCCTTCGGGGATATGCAACCACTGCTAGTTCCTGAGTGGAAGTGGGAGCATATAACCATGGACTTCATCACGAAGTTGCCGAAAACCAAAAGACAGCACGACTCCATCTGGGTAGTCGTGGATCGATTAACGAAGTCAGCTCATTTCATACTGATGAAAGAGACATACTCTCTTGATAGATTGGCACAGATGTACATCACTGAAATTATCTCTCATCATGGTGTGCCGAAATCTATCGTATCTGATCATGATAGTCGTTTCACTTCGAGATTCTGGAAAGCGCTGCAAGAAGGGATGGGTACTCGAATCTCAATGAGTACAGCTTATCACCCAAGTGCAGATGGCCAAAGTGAACGCACTATCTTAACTCTTGAAGATATGCTTCGTGCCTGTGTTCTTGATCTATGTGGTAATTGGGATGACCGCTTGCCTCTGGTCGAATTCTCTTACAACAACAGTTATCATTCTACGATCAAGATGGCTCCTTTTGAAGCTTTGTACGGAAGAAAATGCAGAACTCCCACCTGTTGGCGCGAAACAGGTGAATCGCCTATAGCGGATCCTGCCCTTCTACAGTTGACTCATGAAAAGATTCAACTTGTTAGAAGAAACATCCTTGAAGCTCAAAGCAGGCAGAAGTCATATTATGATAATCGACACAGATCTATCAGCTATGCGGTTAACGATTGGGTGATGCTGAAAGTATCTCCAATGAAGAATGTGGTAAGATTCATAAAGAGAAACAAGCTAGCTCCGAGATTCATTGGTCCATTCAAGATTGTGGAAAAGATAGGAAATCAATCTTATCGTCTTGAATTGCTAACGGACTTATCTGGAATACATCCTGTATTCCATGTCAGTCATTTGCGAAAGAGCTTAGCCGATGAAAGAGAAGTACAAATACCACATGGTTGAAGAGCCAGAATGTATTCTGGACTCAAAGACCAAAAAGCTTAGAAATAAAGATATACAGATGGTGCTCGTCCAGTGGAAACACCACAAAGGTTCGCATCAGTCTTGGGTATCTGAAGATGTTATGAAAGCTACTTATCCCAGTCTGTTCGAACATAACTAACTTCGGGGACGAAGTTTGTGCGTGGTGGAGCCCATTCTGTAACAACCTAGTCTTTAGCTAAACTTAATTTCAGTATTTTGAACCAAAAATGTAATATTATTACATTATTTGAATTGTAATTTAATTAAGTTATGAGATATTTAATTAAATTACATAAATATTTAAATTATGATTTAAACTATAATTAAGTTATAAAATATTTGATGATTAAAATAAAAAGATGTAAGATACAAAAGTAATAGTGGGTTAAGTTGTAAATATAACTAGATGACGTATATAAACCTAATAAAGGATCATTAACACATAATTGACTCTCTCTCTACTCTCTCTCTCTCTCTACTCTCTCTACTCTCTCTCAAAAACCGACTTCTCTCTAGTTTTTCCCCCAAACCGACCGGCCAATTATCGAGTTCTATACGTCATTGGAAAGGTCTCGAAGAGTACTACAAGAATCAGCTATTACATATGCGATTTCGTACGAATTTGAGGTAAGAATCGTTGTTTTTCTGATTTCTTTGTTTTCGGTTTTAAAGAGGAATTCGAATTTACCATTTTTCGTTTGATTAAAGCTATTTTAGCTTGAGTTTTAACTAGAGTTTGATAGATTATGTATAATAGAATCGAACCTAGGCTTAATACTTAGTATATTTATGATTTTTGACTTAGAAATTCATGTTTAAAAGCTGTAAAAGATGAACAAGTTCGAGATGTCAAGAACAAACTCGATTATAGCTAAAATCGAACCAAGGGTTCAATTTTGTCCTTAAATTCGAATGTAGGTTCGATTTTGATCATTAAATTCGAATGATGGTTCGAATTTAGCCATGGAGTTCGAATTTAGCATATATTCGAATTTAGTGCCTTCGAATTTAACCCCCATATTCGAATTTAAGTATTAAATTCGAACCCCTCTCCTAAATTCGAATATATTGAATAAAACACATGGACAACGCATACATTAACAAGATAATTAGCAAAATGATTATATCTATTAATATATATACACTGATCCTTTGAGGATTTAATGAAACAAAGAATATGAATGAAAGAAAGATAGATGAGTTGTCAGTTATCAGAATCGGATATAAAATAAAGATTTTAAAGATAAAAGATGATGATATTGACATGAGATTGATATGATAATTCTGGACAGGTTCAGTGAAATTCTGAACATTGATTTAATATTTTAAAAGCGGGTCAAAGATTTGAATTGACAGAGAACAGATTGACAAAGATAAAATCCTGAGATAACTCAGGTGGCAGATTTTACATCTGTTTGATAAAGACCCCAGATCTGTGAGTTATAGATATTCAAATTTAACATGCTAGAATTTCCGATTGAGACATATTATTGATGTTAGATTGATTTGACATTCTTATTATCAGCTGGATTGTGACCTGTGCACACCATGGTTCGGTGTTGCCCTGTGGATCATGATAGCTATTTGATCATCATTTCACATGACATTGCATTTACAATTCATTTCAGATATTGCTTTGAGATTACTGCTATCATGATTTTGATTACGTATGCTTCATCATTGCATATACTTTGACATATTGATTCAGCTTGATTAGCCTTGTCGATCTATTGTTCTAGACCTGGCTATTTCACCAGTTCTATTGAACTTGGTAATGACCCTCCGATGTTCCGCCATGTTGATTTACTGGTAGCTAGCCCAGTATGTGGCTGATCCCCACGATTTAAGCGTGAGCGTGGCTTGAACATCATCCGACTCTATGACTTCTATGTCTCAATCATGAGGGCTGTAGCGGCAGCCAAGACATATCACGCTAGACTTATGATCCGCTTGACAATGCATGTTAATTTGAAAATCTATTTACTCACTAAGCATTGCTTACAGTTGCTACTTACATTTTTACAGGAAAAGATAAAGGAAAGTCACCTGCCGGACCTAGTACTTAGGTCTTACAAGATCAAGACAAGAGTTCTCATAGACCTCTACTCAGCAAACCCTTTTTGGTACTGATTGGAAGATGACAAATGTGGTGGTCTGGGTAGATTTATCTTGATTATATGATGACATGAATTAGATTAGAATTGTGCCCTTTATAAGTTTAATTTGAAAACTGTAAACTGTATTAAACTTAATCCTAATATGTTTGTACCAGTAATTTAATATTTCGCAATTTAATTACTCTATCTAAGTTATGATTGATATCGTATTGCATGATGTGGGACCTTGACTCGTGACTACCGCCCCGTAAGGGGAGGTCTTCACACTTTGATCGGACAAAACTGATCGTTCCCGAATCTGACCGTCCCACAGAACTTTTCTACAAAGTTAGTGAGTGTTTCTCTTTGTCCGGTCATGTGCTTCGAGCATCCGAAGTCAAGGTACCATACATGATTTACATATAAGACGAAATAGCACATGAAGTACCCACTTATAGTTGGGTACTTTTTATTTTGGTAAATCATGCAGTTGATTATGTTTTTTCTCATCAGATATGTCTTTTAATTTAGTTACCCACTTTTTAACAGTTCTTTTTGGTATCCACTTTGGTACAATTCGTGGCGGAACTGTTTTTGAAAGATTATGCTGTGGAACCTTTTTCTGTTTGAAAGATGGGTCCTTTTTGTTTGGTTGCCATATAAGCTTATCAAATTTTACAAGCATTGATTTACATGAAACAGAATTCAAAGCAATTAAATCAGTTCGAGAGAATTTAATACAAGATTTATCAGTAAATTCATTATTACAGACAGATTTTTCAAATTTGTTATTTCTATCTGTAACAACATTTTCCTTCACTCGCCACTCTTGTTTTATATTCTGGTTTTTCTTTTCTCTCTGCTTCTTTCGCCATACTTGCTTCCGAGAACCGTTCACCATATAATCTGACATAGAAGAAACATGAGAATTAGTGATCTTAGAAACTTGTTTCTTCTGTAAAGGTTTCTTACCTTTTGAAGTTTGGACTTTGAGTGCAATTAAGTCCTTTGTAGAAGATGATTCACCTTTTCCATATTTAGGAGTATCAAAAGTAACTTTTGTTTTCTCCTTCTTTTGTTGTAAACTTGGTGAATTTTCAGATGATTTCTTTGAATCTGTAGATATTCTTTGCATAATTTTAACTGGTTCTTTAAGATCATCAGATTATTTATTGTGTAAAGGTTTTACAAATTCATCTATTTTAACAAATATTTCTTCTAATGAATTAAAATCAGAGTTCATATATGTGACACCCTTGCCACAACGACCACCATTAACAAGACACCCAGGATTAATCACCAATACATCAATTACATAATGATCTGATTACTTAATTAAAGTGCGGAAGCAATTAAAGTACAAAATAAAGTATTACAACAGTTTCAAAGTACTCTATGATGCTACAAAGGTTACATGTCTATATCTAAAAACTTCCATTACATTACATTGTCCCAAATTTATTACAACAATAATCTCAACAATTAAGTTACCAAATAAGCAACTGAGTCTTCAGTTCACTTCAAACAACAGCCTAGCTAGATGGTCCCGCAGCTGATTTTCCTTTTCCTGTAAAAATTTCAACAACTAAAACGTAAGCGAATGCTTAGTGAATACATAGATTGCGCATATTATAAATATTTATGAAGCCCCAGAGTAACCCCGACGACAAACGTCGTATACTCTCTTCGTACACCAAGTACGGACCAGAGCCGCAGCCCCTTCGAGCCCAAAGCTCGGCATTTACACATACCATCTGAGACAAACGAATGATCGGAGATGACATACTGCCTACCGGACCTGGAGGGATCAGCTCCAGCGTCATATAGCACAGTAACATCAGAATTAACGATGCGACCCACCGGTCCATCACTAGATGCACAACAATCGAACGGACATGCAACAAGTAAGAATGTGCATCTAAATCTACGCAAGTTAGTAGAATTCCAACCAAACAAATGAAACAACAGGTCTCAGCAGGCAAAGCTTAACATAAATTAGATATAATCATGCGAAATCTACTGTACTCACAGTGGGTGCGTTATTAATCTTTAATCAATTTTATTTCTCCTCGGGCTTTCAACCGGATCCACAAAGTACCCCACTGTGGGTTAAACAACACCACAAGGGACCTGTACATCAGTTGTAACAACATATCGTGTCAATATCTTGTTTAATTTCATAAACAATAATTTATAAAGTTTTTGCAATATCTGATCCCCATTTCGGATCCATGTCCGAATTCGGATCCCACCCGAATTCGGACCCCAATTCGGTCCCCATGTTAAGTTCGGACAATGCCAATTTGGACCTCATCCGAATTCCAACACTTAGAAATTATTTTGCTAATTTCGAACATCAACATTTCGGATCCTGTCCAAATTCGGTCCGGATCCGAGTTCCTGCCAGATCCGAATTCGGACATCCGAGTTCATATTGGTGCAGTCTTGATATTTTCCAGATTTAATCCAAGTCATTTCTGGTACTAATTCATTACGTGAAATAACTTATACCAACTAAAATACATCTATTTTCAACACTTTAACACCAATATTAACATCTTTATGTATCAAACCACATCCTTTTTAACCCTTTTTCATCATTTTCGAACACACACACACTAAAACACACACTAATTTCTAAAAATCATACTTTCGGGTTGAATCAAGACCTGAAACTTTGTACATAGCATCTTATACACTCGATTTACATGAATCCATGATAACATAACACATGCATTGACATTTGAATCTCCAAAAATCAAATTTTCGGTTCATATAATAACCGAACCAAAACCACCAAAATCGAAGTGTTGATGAAATTTTTACCTTAATTCGATGATTGCAGATGTTTTAGTTCCTTGAATGCAATCCGAATCCAAATTTCCAGCTTCAAATTTCAACTTTTGATGATCTTCTATGGTTTAGAGAGAGAGAGCCGAGAGAGATGAGATTTTTAGAGAGAGAGTGGAATGGCTATAATGAGAGACTTTTGCGTCTTTTATGTCCATTTCCAATCTTTGACACATCTAGCCCCTCCACTTATCGGGTTCCATTAAATACTGATTTTATAAAATAAAGAATTCTATCTTTATTTTATTTTCCTTAACAATTTAATAATTATTTTCACTTAATAATTTTAGAATTCTAAATTTCCATAATATGCAATCAACTTTATAATCAGTCCAAATTTCGTACCAACTTTCATAATTCAAATACATATTTCAACTTAAATTACAAATTTAAACTTAATAACTTTAAATACAATAATTTAAATCCGAGGATGTTACAATATACAGATCAAATTCTGTTTCAGAGTTGATAGAATCAAGTGAATTTGAAGATAATGGATCAGATAATGTTTTGTTCTCAGGCTGTTTTTGTAACCTTTGTTCCAGAATTTTAAGTTCAGCCTTAAGAGTTTGATATTCTATCTCAAAGTTTTTGATTTTCAATTCGAGATCAGAGTTTATCTTTTCAAGAATTGAAAATGGTAAATATAACTTCTGAGATTGAGTAGTATATTCAGATAAATCCTTTTCAGAATATGTCTGAATATACTCCTCTTTAATGTCAATTTTATTATTTGATTCATTTATTCCGTTATAGTCAACAGAATTTTGCATTTTATCTGACCTTAATCATTTTGAATCTTCACTGTATTTTCCTCATCTGATGCTTTCATAAAAGTCATTTTTAATCCTAGATTCATAAATCTGACATCATATAAAGTTGGTTGTTGGTACATCCTGTGTGACGATAGCAGTCTAATTGATACTGCATTGTGATTTTAGCAAGTGTGTGTTAGATATGTTTTTACATATGATTGATATTTATTAGTGTTTGTATGTTAGAACTTGAGGTAACGCATTACAAGAAGTTCAAACATAAAGTACAAAGATAAAATCATTCATAAGGTAAAAACATAAGTTTCAACACTTAGTTGTTTAAGGGTTTTGGCTAGATTCGAATTACATAAGGGAAGACATTCGAATCTGTGATAGATTCGAATGTGACCTTAGATTTGAATGTGCCCAGATTCGAGAATGTCATTGTGGACAGACTCGAATGGGCCTTGGGCCAGATTCGAGTTTGGCCCACATCAGACTCAAATCAGGGTCTATAATTAGGGATAGACTCGAGTCATTAGCAGACTTTTAGCAGAATTCGTGAGGAATTAAGCTTAAGGCGATCTCGAGTTTATCAGCTAGGTGAGTGCTGTTTCGGAGAGAATTAGTTCGTAGGATCGTTCGTGTGTCGTTCGTTCAGCGTCTAATAGTCTCCGTGTTTCGTAGTTGAGAGTTTGTCCGTCTAACCGTTAACGAGGATTCCGCACTCGTTCACGGATCCGCGTCTAGATAGATCTAGTAGTGGTAGACCTTACAAGTGGTATCAGAGCCTACGGAGTGTTCTTGGTGTTCTTCGTGTTCATCAAATACATTCTAGGTTTCTTGACGCTAGTTGGACGGTTTTTCTCTCAAAAACGTATTTTCAAGCTTAGCAAATTCATATTCGGGAAACACTTTGTGGTTTTTCACGTCTTTGATCGAAATCATTATTTTTCGTTAGAAAAATAGTGATTTAATATGCAAAACGTCAAAAAAATCAAAGTGTTAGCCGTTTTTCGAGTTTGCGGCGCTCGAATCTAATAGGGGCGATTAGGGTTTCACTTTAGTCTCGAGTCTAATCTAAATCTGCTCCTTTCGAGTCTATTTCAGAGGGTTTCGAATCTGCCTAGTTTCGAGTCTGTTGCTTCATTCGAATAGGATCTCGAGTCTAGCTTAGTTTCGAGTTTATTTCGAGTCTAGTCTTCTTTCGAATCTGGGGTTTCGAATCTGCTGAATTTCGAGTTTGTTGACCTTCGAATCTAAGAAAGTTCGAATCTGACATAATTTCAAATCTAATTGAATTCTAACACTTAATCGAATTTAATCCCAAAAGATTTACCCTTAATTAGTTTCGAATCTACCTAGATTCGAAAAAGTTAGTCTAAATCAGTTTCGAATTAAATTAATTAAGTTCAAATTCAACTCCTTTTGAAAAGATGTCAAATCTTCAGAAATTTCTAGAAATGGACCACGAGGTCGGGAAGGCAAACGCTCCGCCTAAGCTGATGAAGGTCGAGGATTATTACTGGTGGAAGGACCGATTTACCGATTTCGTACGTTTCAACGATATATGCGCATGTGGGTGTGCATAGACGAAGGGTATATTCCACCGGTGTCTGAAGTTGAAGGCCGTCAGAAGGTCTTGTCATACCAAATGATGAAGGAGGATGACAAGAAACTGTTTGAAGCCGAAAACAAAGCTTTCTCCATAATCCGTATGGCTTTACCTCAGGATATACTGCATACATTTCGGACTCAAAGGACGTCGAAGGAACTTTGGGAGTCTCTCGAGAAAAGGTGTGAGGGTAATCCTAGGGTACGTAGAAAGCGTACAGAGCTGTTGAAACAACAGTTTGCGATTTTCAAGGCAATTAAGGATGAACAGCTGGATGACATTATCACCAGGTTCTATCACCTGATAACGGAACTTGAAAGTCATGGAATTGAGTATTCTGACACTGACAAGAACAACAAGCTTCTTGATGCCCTACCAGCCAAATGGGCTATGTACGTGGCAATGATTAAGCTGAATGAGGACAAATACTATACTCAATCTCTTGATGACATTGTGGGAATGTTGAGGGCATATCACTTCGAGTTACTTAAGGCCGAGACTGATTACGAGCAAGTCCAGAATCCAGCAATGTATTTTGGAAAGACAACTAAATCTTCAGTGACAGCCGAACCGAAGACTGCTACAGCGTTTTTCACCGGAGAAACGTCATCACCAGCAGAGTCTGAAGACTCATTGAATCGCGCGTTCTTAGGATTAGGAAGATCGGAAGAACCGCAGCCTCAAGTCCAACAGGCATCGACAACTCAGAGCTATTCGAAGATGCCCATGAGCGCAAAGTCAGCGGAAGAGCATTTGAATCTACTTGCTTCTTTTGTGGCCGCGTATGGAAATTGTGTTCAAGGCAAGATTAATGATCCGGCTCTTTGGGACGAAGATTACGATCAGGTCGACCCTGATGACTTAGAGAAAATGGATCTTAAGTGGCAACTGGCCATGGTGACCCAGAGGGTTAAAAGATTCATTAAGAGAACTGGAAGGAATTTGCAGATGAATAACAAAGGGATAGGGTTTATAAAGTCCAAGGTGAAATGCTACAACTGTCAAGGACTAGGACACTTCGCCAGGGAGTGTCAGAGGCCAAAGGTAGAGACATACCAGGGGCAGAGTCAACATCAGGGACGATTCCAAAATCAGTCCCAACAACGATACCTTCCGAGTTCCTCATCTGGACAAGCCAATCTAGCTGGTTTACTATCGAACATCACTTCAGATCGACAGCTAGATGGTACGTATGATTGGAGTTCACATCCTGAGTCGAATGCTAGAGCCTTCATGGCTGAAGTCACAGAAACGGGGTGTGATGGGAACGAGCAGAACACACGGGACAGCAGTCCGATGTGGGTAGAAAAGGCGAATGATCAGACAGTGCTGGAGTTTGCTGCTCAGATGGCCAACGTGGAATCTGACAACTCAAAGGTTAGTCTGCCTTATTCTCTTTTTCGTGAATTGTGTGCGTTATGTGTTACAACTAATGATAGGTTAAATCTAATCTTAGAATCACATAAGACCATAACTGCTCAGAATGAAAATTTAAAAATTGAAAACGCTAGCCTAAATGATATCAAGCAAGATTTAAAAGAAAAGCTTAAGGCTGATGCTCAAGACGTAGTAGTTCTAAAAGACAAACTCAGTGAGCAGTGTGTTAGGATAGAGCTAATGTATGAGCACGTAGAGGCCTTGACAAAAAGTCTTAAGGACAAGGACATAGAGCTAGCAGAGACAAAGGTTAAGGTAGCAGAGGCAAATAGCAAGTTGGAGAAGTTTAGGAATTCGAGCCTAAATATAGGGAAAGTCTTAGATGCCCAAAGACAGTCTAAGAAGCCCGTAGGTCTAGGTTTTCACGAAATTCCACCACCTTTCAATGCTAACTATGTGCCTCAGCCTCAGGAGAACACTGATAAATCAGTAGACTTAGAGGACCTACCTACTCCAACCCCTGAGCCTATAGTTGAAAACACACCTAAGGTGGCTGACTCGACCGTCAAGGTCAAGAAAGTGAAATTTGTGTCTTCCTCCAGTGAAACACCTGCAGGAAAACAGAAAATTTCTTGGGCTGATCAGGTCGACGAGCCAGACACCGTAGATGTTCCAAAGGAAATAGACACTAGTGAGACACCTAGATCTAAGGGAACACACAAAAAGTCCATAGATAAGATGTCTTGCTTCAGATGTCACGAGAAGGGGCATGTTGCGTCTCACTGTCCACTTAGGAAAGCCGATGTTACCCCTAAGACAGTGAACCCAACACCTGTTAAGCCCTCAACCAGTGTGGCAAGCAGCAGTAGTTCTCAACCTACCGAGAAAACTGTGCAGGCCGCACCTAAACAAGTTGTGAAAAACACACCGGTTAAGGTTGGCCCAAAGGAAGTGATTAGGACAAATTCACCGAATCGTGTCAATAATCAATCTAGGTCAGCACCACAACAAGTCTATAGGAGCACCACACCTAGCAGGTCACATACTCCAGTTAGGTCACATACTCCAGTTAGACAGTATGCACCGGTAAGAGCTCAGGGATCACAGTCCGAAATGCCATACAATAGGAATTATTCTAGAGCTCCACAACAAATGCCTACTCCAAGGCAAAGAGTGAACTTAAATCACTCGGCACCACAACAGAATTCAGTTCAAAGGCCCAAGTCACCTGAAAGGCGAGATGGGTACTTGAAAGAGTTCACGTATGTGGACGAGAATGGTATTACCAAGTCAGTCATGGCTTGGGTTCCCCGTGATAACTAACCTCTTTTCTTTCATGTGCAGGTGATAACTACAGGTTTAAACAACAAGTGGTTCGTCGACAGTGGTTGCTCCAGGCACATGACGGGGGAAAGAAGTCTACTCACAGACTTCAAGGGAGGTAATAGGGGATTCGTATCATTCGCTGGTAACAAAGGTGGAAATATCACGGGTACCGGAGTGGTCACTAATGGGACAATCAAGTTGGACCAAGTTTATCACGTTGATAAACTGGTTCACAATCTCATTAGTGTATCTCAAATCTGTGATAAGAAGAACTCGGTGTTGTTTACTGACACTGAGGCGTTAGTGCTAAAGCCGGGATTCAAAATTCCTGAAGAATGGGTGTTGATGCGGGCGCCAAGGAAAAACGACTTGTACATGCTGGATATGAACAAGCCGGACACTTCACTGGGGCCAATCTGTATACTATCCAAAGCTTCAGAGACGGAATCAGTACTGTGGCACAGACGCATGGCTCACCTGCACCTAAGAAAGATGAATTACATAACGAAGAATGGACTGGTGCTGGGTGTGCCCATGAAAAGTTTTCAGTTCGAGGACAAGTGTCTACCTTGCATGAAGGGCGAACAGCATAAGAAGACACACAAGTCCAAGAAGCAGAATTTCATAGCCTCAACATTCGATTTGTTGCACATGGACCTTTTCGACCCAATCAACAAAAGGAGTATCGGAGGTAGTTGGTACTGCTTAGTTATCACTGACGATTACTCACGTTTTTCTTAGGTTTTCTTTTTAGGTACGAAGGACGAGACGGCTGCAAAGCTCATCGGGTTCTTAGACCAAGTGGAGAACTCCTACGGAACAAGGGTTAAAAATATTCGTAGTGATAACGGGACTGAATTCAAAAACACTGTAATTGGTGTATATTGCCTATCAAAGGGCATAGTGCATCAATTCAGTGCACCATATGAACCTCAACAGAATGGGGTGGCCGAACGTAAAAATAGAACACTGATTGAAGCTGCAAGGACTATGCTTTCGGATTCAAAGCTTCCTACTATGTTTTGGGGGGAGGCAGTGAATACCGCGTGCCATATTTTAAACCGAGTCCTTACAGTCAAATCTTTGAACAAAACATGCTATGAAATTTTGAATAAACGGCCACCTAACTTAACTGGATTCGAACCGTTTGGAGTACCATGCACTCTTTTAAGAACAAAACATCAACCGAAGTTTGGTGAAAAGGCTGACGAAGGATATTTCCTAGGTTATGTGCCAAACTCACCAAACAAATGGGTGTTTAACAAAACAAATGGTACTGTGGAGATTGTGTATAACATTGAAGTTACAAGTTATACTCATGAACCCCAAACTGGTCCGGAATGGATATTTGACTATGATAAGTTATTTGAGTCATTTAACATTCCTTTGGATGATAATGCAGGTACAATCGAAAAGGACATGGCGACGTTGCATCTGAACGACGATGGCCATAACTTTCCGAGGACCACGTTTGAATCTACATCTGAGCCTACTGCGACTGTAGATAGATCTCCAGAGGTTGCTGATCAAGAGGCACCTACCACTGAGAATCAGACTCAAGCATCGAGTTCCAACTCTGAGGAAAACGTCCGTGAGGAGGAAAATGTAGAAGCTGAGCCTGTTCCCCCATTAGGTGAAATAGGATCTAACTTAGGAGATAATCTAAAGGTTGATGATATAGAGACCTCTAGGATTAACAAGAACCATCCATTAGAAAGCATCATAGGAAATCCTAACGAGGGTGTGAGGACTCGGAGTAGTGTAAATAACAACACTGTGTTGTTGTCGATGATAAACGACTCCGAGGCATATCACACATGTCTCTATTCGTGTTTCATATCGCAAGTAGAGCCTAAAAATGTGCAAATGGCACTTAGGGATAACTCTTGGGTTGAAGCGATGCCGGAAGAACTTTCACAATTTAGGAAACTAGAAGTGTGGGAGTTAGTTCCGTTACCTTGAGGGGAAATTGCAATAGGAACCAAATGGGTTTTTAAGTGCAAAAGAGACGATCGGGGTATAGTCACGCGCAACAAGGCAAGGTTAGTTTTAAGGGTTTCAACCAAGAGGAGGGAATCGATTACAACGAAGTTTTTGCACCAGTAGCAAGGCTGGAAGCCATTAGGTTGTTTCTAGCGTTTGCCTCCTTCAAAGGCTTTAAGGTATATCAGCTGGACGTTAAGAGTGCTTTCCTGTATGGGAAAGTGAAGGAGTTGGTGTATGTAGAACAACCGCCCGGATTTACAGATCCAAAATATCCTGATATAGTATATCGCTTAGATAAGGCTCTTTATGGATTACATCAGGCACCGAGGGCGTGGTATGAAACTCTATCCAACCATCTGTTAGAGAATGGTTTTGAAAGGGGTAGGATAGATAGTACCTTGTTTGTTAAGAGGAAGGGCGATCACTTTATCTTAGTACAAGTGTACGTCGATGATATCATCTTTGGATCATCAGACGAACAGATGTGCAAAGATTTCGAGAAGGTGATGAAGTCTAAGTTCGAGATGAGTGCTATGGGGGAGTTGAATTTCTTTTTGGGGTTACAAGTTGACCAGAAGAAGGAAGGGATGTTTATCCATCAGACCAAGTATGTCTATGACATATTGGAGCGTTTCGGGATGGAAGGAACAAAGTTGACTGCCCACTTCAGCACGCCGATTCAAGTGAATCACAATCTCGGGCCGGGTACTGAAAGTGATACCGATGTGGATCCGACTTTATATCGGGCCATCATTGGGTCACTTATGTATTTAACTGCTTCAAGACCTGACATTATGTTTGCTGTGTGTATTTGTGCTAGGTTTCAAGCGAATCCGAAGGAGATGCATATGAAAGTTGTGAAGCGGATTCTACGATACCTCAATTCGAAACCGAAGCTGGGACTTTGGTATCACGCGGAGGGAGATCTAGAGTTGGAGGCGTTCACAGATTCTGACTACGGAGGATGCAGCTTGACGCGCAAATCAACAACTGGAGGTTGTCAGTTCCTAGGAGGGAGATTGGTATCCTGGCAATGCAAGAAACAGACGTCGGTAGCCGTGTCAAAGTGCGAGGCCGAGTATGTTGCTGCTGGTAGTTGCTGCTCACAGGTTCTGTGGATACAACAACAATTGCGGGATTACGGTTTGGCTTACACTCAAACTCCTATTAGGATAGATAACCAGTCTACTATTGCTATAACGAATAATCCAGTTAAACACAACAAAACAAAGCACATAGACATAAGGCATCATTTTATTCGTGATTGTGCTGAAAAGAACTTAATCAAACTGGTAAAAGTGGCAACAGAAGATAATAATGCAGATTTATTTACCAAAGCGTTTGATAAGTCACGGTTTGAGTATTTAATTCAACTGAATGGAATGCGCAACCCAAAGTAAATTGACCTTAGTAGTAGTAGTTTATTTTCTTTTAGAGTCGTAGTATTTCTTTCTTTACAGTAGTCTGCTAATTTAGGTAAGTTTCTATTTTTAGTAAGTTAGTAGGTTAGCTTATTTTACTGCTTTTTCTTATGAAAAACAAAAGAAAAAAGAGAGAAAATTACAAAAATACAAAAAAAGAGAATATCAGAAAAAGAGTTAAGTCTTAGATACATAGGTTCAAAGTGACGAAAATTAGCACCGTCGTTACAGACTCTAAGTGTTTAGGCTTTCACACATAAAGCAACTAAATCCTAAGTGTTATACTTTATTTAGTTTGATGTGTTGGTAGACATAATACATATAGGGAATCTCAAGGCTAATAAAATATTCTAGAAAGAGTCAAGCGTGTCACTAACTTTGATGTACGACCAATCGGTCTTAATTTTTATGTACAAGACATACAAACTTTGAGTCTAAATGAGGTATGCAAACTTTCTGGGGATGTATGGCAACATCAAATACAACTGAAAATGGAAAGAATAGATATATCATATAAAACTAAGAGTCGACAACATGCAACTCTGTTGTACGTAAGTACAGACCTGTTGTCTCTGTTTAGATTCGGGTTAGCAGATATGTCGCTTTGTTGTACGTCAGTACAGACCTGTCACCGCTGTCTGCTAACTTTAAAAATAAACCTTAAGTCGAACTAAGACACTTTGTTGTATGAATATACAGACCTGTGTATGATGTTTGTCTTTTAAAGAAAGTTTGCAAATACCAACAAGTTAGAATCTTTGTCTGTGTGCCTTGATCATAAAAGTATGTCTATGTCTGAGTCACGCACAATAATTTCCTGATAAATAAAAATGCCAAGGGATATTCCGAAATGTAGAATGTTTAAAGGGGTAAAATACCAACAATCGGCTAAATAAGTGTGTCACGACAAATAATCAAAGGAATAAAAATTCCTAAGTGTGAAAGTTTAAGTACTGAAAGTAAGTATCTGACATCGCTATCTGATTGAACCTTTCTTAGACTACACTCATCAAAAACATTTCGTTCAACGGTTGGACCAATAAATAGTCTAATTAAAGGAACAAATCAGTGATTAGTAACTAGTAGGACAAATGAATGAAATTTTCTGAGTCCAAAAAGGTTAAAATCATAGGATTTGGTGTTAATGTTGGCCGTCGTCTGTTCGAATCTGATCTTGACTATTCGAGTCTGACCAGTCTCGAGTCTATCAATAGAGTCGAGAAGGTCAACAGACTCGAAAGAGTCATTGCACTCGAATCTGGGTAGTCGAATCTGTTGTTCGAGTCTGCCATTTAATTAGAATTATTTAAATTTTAATTAAACTTGTAGAAATTCATAGGTGTTGGATTTTGTACTTACACAAGTTCAAAATAAAACAAATTTGAGTTTAAACAAGTTTATTCATTTTTTTTTTGTTGATTCTAATACTTTATTTATTGTGCAGACATGGCAGACAGGATATTCGTGCCAAAGCATAATATGGTCCTTAATCCCGACAATAATATCCCTGAGGCGCAGGGTTATCGCCAAATATTGGATTTCCTAGCTGAATCTAGGATTGGATTTGCTCTGTACCATAACATCCAAATAGTTATTCCATATGTACGGCAGTTTTACGAGCATTTGCAAGTTGATTGCACTGTCACCCCGACAGTTCTAAGAACTAGAATCGCTGGACAGCCGTTAGTCTTTTCTGCAGACATGTTGCGTCAGGTTCTGTAGTTGGGATCTCAGGAACAAGAGGATGGGCCTATTGACTTTCTGTTGAGTATTAGGCAGACTGCTTTTCTAAGGATGGGATACAGTTTAGATGTTGCAAAGTCGTCGTACATGAAGAGTGGCCTGATTGGGCAATGGAGATTCTTGGTGCATGTATTCATGGTCTGTTTTGCGCCGAAGAAAGCTGGATTTGATTATATAGTGTCAAAGATCCAATCTGGGGTTATTGCATTGGTATACAATCAGAAATTCAGCTTTTCACAGATGTTTTTCTCGGAGTTCGTTCATCAGATTACGGCTCCAGAAAGGGAAAGATTCTTGTTGTACCCAAGGTTCATTATGATGTTGATAAGGCACTTCTTGCCAAACTTGCCGCCGTCAAATGACTTTCAGAGTGTTGCCATCATGGACAAAAGGATTTTCGCTGATTGTTCCTCACACCGAGGAAGATTGGCTGTTCCTGTTGCTCGTCCATTGTTCGGAGCAATTGTGGATAGGAATTTTCAAGCCCCGGAAGATGCCAACTGGGCAGGGGCTGTTGAGTTTCAACCGCAACAACAACCACAACAACGTCAACAACAACAGCAGCCGCGAGCTCAAAGACGCCGCCAAAGACCAGCAGTGAGTCAAATTCACGCATCAAGGCCTTCTACAAGTGAGCAGCCTCAAGCACAGGAAGCAGGGCCTTCGAGTGCGGTTCCCGAATCTGAGCAAATTGCTCAAACATTAGAAGAGATATGGGCATCAGGACCCCATGCAAACGAAGATGTGGCTGCAGCATTAGTGGGTGAATTGCTCAATCCACCTGAAGGAGAAGAAGACGTTTTTAGAGATGTGGAAGAATATGAGCCAGAGAGGGCTGATGAAGGTTTGACATCATCAGAATCAGAGTCGGATGATATGGAGGAGCTGGAGGTTGAAGCTCCTGAATCAGTGGCTACAGATCTCAATATTCAAATCGGAACCTATGGATCTAGGTTGATAGTGAATGAAGCAGGATCGAGGAGAAGAGAGGTAAGGGAATCTGACGATTCAGATTTTGAAGAGGAGGAAGTTGCTCCCTTGGCGACTAGGCAGAGGGCCAAGCGTCACAGGTTCATGCAAGGGTCAACATCAGCATCTGAAGCCCAACAGTCTCAAACTCAAACTCCAGAACCACAAGCCACCGCTCCACCATCACCACCACCTCACCATGAGCCATATATTCCATCCCCAATTCGCCCAACACCCATACAATCCATCCCATCTACTTCGACCACCTATGTTGAAAACCAACATTTTTATGCAGCTTAAAGGACGTGTTGACTTCCAGCATGTTCAACTCTTAAGCCTCACAAAGGCGATCGGCGAGCTCCAGGCGCATAATGCAAATCTTGATAGAGATGATGCCGAGCTGAAGAGGATTGTGGAGACTGTCAGGGAAGAGAACCCTGAATTAAAGTCGTTTATTGCAGATCAATCATCAGAGATCCGATCAATGAGGTCCCTCCTTGAGCAACTGATGAAAAATCTACAAGCTCAGGGGGAGACAAGTTTTAGGGATCAGGAGGTGCAGCGTAGAGAGGATGATGACGAAGGCAATGATCCCTGTGCACATAATGAGAATGAGCCTGTAGATTTTCCTGCAGCTCAAACTACACAAGTTCAGGGGGAGCCCAGTCAAGCTGAAGGAGAAATGGGAGAAGCGAGTTCATCAAAACAGCCTACAGATTTTGAGATCAGTGAAATGATAGACGCTCTTATGGATCTTGATGATGATCCGATGGACGTAGGTTTTGATTGTGATGATGAAGAGCTGGAAGAAGGCAAATTTGTGCCAGAAGAAATAGTAGACTGGCAGTCGGATGATGAGGTAGTAGCTGATGAGGATGATGAAGCTGACGAAATAGTTGTACAGCGGAATCCTATCACGGACACTTACATGATAGATGGGGAGAATATTGTTCACGTAGATATAGTAAATGCGGCGTTGAATGCTCAGTCATCAACAGAAGAACCGGCTAGAGAGCTATCAAATGAACAGAAACGAAAGTTATGGTTCAGGGCTGAACAGAAAGATTTAGAGCTTAAGAAAACAATGAGAGTGCCTGGTACAGGAAAGCTGTCTGGAAGCATATTGAGCTGGTTTTTCGATCAAGAACTGCAGCTTGGAAGAATCTGATTAATATTGGGAATGATCCCTATGCAGACTTAATAGAGAAAATCATATGAAAAGAGGGAAGATCCAGAAAATTCGTACGCCTGAATCCAAGAGTGGGAAAAAGAGTAGAAGATCCTTCAAGGATAGATCCTCTTACCGGCCGACCTTGGATGAGAATTCAGTACAAACCAGTCAGATGTCTGAGGAAGGTGCCTCTCAAGCGGATGCCACAGAATGTTTTGCAGAATCTACATTGGTGGTACGCTGACACTGAAACCGGGGAAGCAGTTATGGAAGATTTTGAAGAAAAAGTCATTCTTAGAGTCTACGACCCGCTTCACCTGGTAAACCTCTATAAAGAAGATCTTCAGATTTTGTATAATTGTAAGATCTCCAGTGACGCACATATGGATGGTGAAGCTAGTAAGTATGAAAATGTAGTCAAGGTATGTGTCGAGAAAGGTTTGTATGCTGGTAGTATTTTGAATCAATAAATAAACAAAGTTCTTAAATCAAATGTGTGAATTATTAGAAGCTATCGTCAAGGGGGAGTCTGTTGGTACATCCTGTGTGACGATAGCAGTCTAATTGATACTGCATTGTGATTTTAGAAAGTGTGTGTTAGATATGTTTTTACATATGATTGATATTTATTAGTGTTTGTATGTTTGAACTTGAGGTAACGCATTACAAGAAGTTCAAACATAAAGTACAAAGATAAAATCATTCATAAGGTAAAAACATAAGTTTCAACACTTAGTTGTTTAAGGGTTTTGGCTAGATTCGAATTACATAAGGGAAGACATTCGAATCTGTGATAGATTCGAATGTGACCTTAGATTCGAATGTGCCCAGATTCGAGAATGTCATTGTGGACAGACTCGAATGGGCCTTGGGCCAGATTCGAGTTTGGCCCACATCAGACTCGAATCAGGGTCTATAATTAGGGATAGACTCGAGTCATTAGCAGACTTTTAGCAGAATTCGTGAGGAATTAAGCTTAAGGCGATCTCGAGTTTATCAGCTAGGTGAGTGCTGTTTCGGAGAGAATTAGTTCGTAGGATCGTTCGTGTGTCGTTCGTTCAGCGTCTAATAGTCTCCGTGTTTCGTAGTTGAGAGTTTGTCCGTCTAACCGTTAACGAGGATTCCGCACTCGTTCACGGATCCGCGTCTAGATAGATCTAGTAGTGGTAGACCTTACATTGGTGAATTTGAGATAGCCTTTCTCAGATATTTAGGATTTTCCCAACCAATACCAGATTTAGAACTATAAAACTCGGTGTCTTTTGGTTGATTTAAATAGATAGTTTGATATGTTTGACCTCTTTTAATAAATTCATCTTCCATTGTCTTTATTTTCTCATAAAGTTTTGTTCTTTCTTAAGAAATGGCATGATATTTTACAGAAAAATTTGAAGCCTCTAATTCTGCCAAACTCAGTTTTTCTTGTAAGTCAGATATATTGTTATTAAGTTCTTGGATTTTGCTTTGAAGTTCATTTGCTTTGTCTTGCAAATCTGAAACTGCTCGTAATGCTAATGCTTTATCCTTGGAAAAATCTAATACTAATGCATGTTCATTATGTAACTTGTTTTCCAAGGAGTGAGCATGTTTCTTTTCAGCCTTTAATGATTTTTCAAATTTCTTTAGCACAGAGGCCATTTGTGTTAATTTTTCTTCAAGCAAACAGGAATCATCATTTTTAGAGTCAGAATTAGAATTTACCTCTGGTTTTTCTGAACTGTCTGATTTTTCTGACTCTGATTCATCAGTATCCTTGTCTTTGCTGCAGCCAACTTTTCCTGTTGCCATCAACGCAAATTCTTCAGCCACTTCCTCATCAGACTCTTCTTTGTCCTCATTTTCTTCATCCGTTAACCCAACCCATACCTCATTCTTCTGCTATCATAGCTGACTCACTCATTTCTGATTCATTGAAGACTTCTGATTTCAAGCAGATATGAGCATCCTCATCCAATATGTCTTCATCCTCTGACAGCTGTAGCCAATGATCATCCTCAACCATAAGGGCTTTGCCAGCTTCCTTTTCTTTGGCTACGAGTGCCTTTCTTGTGTAGTAATCAGAGTTTTTGACTACTGGCATTCTGCACTCACGAGCAAAGTGTCCTGGTTTTCCACAATTGTAGCACTTTTGCTCTGTTTCTTTCTTGGCAGATTTATCAAATTTTTCATATTTTTCAGCTTTCCTGCCAGTGCTCTCACAAGACTTTTCCTATTTCTCTTTCTTTTCAAACTTCCTTGAGCCAGTCTTGTATCGCATTTTGTTGTTGGTTGGATTTCGATAGAATTTCTTCTGGAATGCCTTAAAGAGTAAGGTCATCTGCTTTTTCATCTCTTCTATCTCTGAATCGGCGGATGAATCTGAAGAGTCTGATTCAGAAGAGCTACTACTTATGATTGCGCGTTTCTCCTTCTCCAGCTTATACTTATATTTCTTTTCAGCCAATAAAGCCAAAGGGTCAACGGTCTCTTTCTCGACTTTCTTTTTACCAGATATTTTCCTCAAAACAACCTCTTGATAGTTGATGAGGTTTTCAAAGATCATGTGGAAGTCCATCTCATCAATGTCTTTCGTCTGTTGGATGATCATCACATACTTTTCCCATTCTAGGTTAAGTACGTTTAGAAACTTTAGATTGGACTTTGTAACTCCGTTTCTTTTCATCTCACTAACAAGACTAACAAACCGCAAGTAAGTATTTTCTAGTAATTCTCCTTCTCGTGCTCTAAAATTCTCGAAAGTCATCAGACTGTTCCTTGCTCTATTGGTTGCTGCCCTGTCGGATCCCCTCATTAGCTTGCACACCTCATCCCAGATGGATTTGGCGGTCTTTGTGTTTGTTAGGCAGGTATATATGTCATTAGGGATTGAAATAAGTTACAACTTCCTAGCTGTTTTGTCGCCTAATTTCCTTCTTTTCTGTGCCTCTGTTAGGTTTGTAACCTAAACAGTTCTTTCTGGAATTGGAGGGTTTCCAGTCGGTATACCAGGGATTGTCTCTAAAAACACAGCTGGTCCGTCAGTCAAGGACTTTATCATTTCTTCCGAGAGATCATGGAAACTGATAAATTCCAAAAACCTTTCCCTTCACTGTACGTATTCTCCCCGATAGAGAATTGGAGGTTTCGTATCTGATCCCATGGCAACTGCGTCTTTTGACATGATGACTGATAGATATGAAACTTTCCAAGATCGAATGATATTTGATTGAAATTGAAACAGTTGATCAATTACTGAAAATTGATCAAACTTGAAAGAATGTTGAATGAAACTTGAATGAACAAGATAATCAACTCGAATGAAGAGTTGATCAACTCGATTAATGAATGAGTGAAACTCGAACCAATGTATACTCAACTCGAATCTATAACAAATGAACTTGTTAGAAGAAGTAAGTAACTCGAATTAAGTAAAGACTCAACTCGATTCAGTTAGAACAAAACTCGAATCAATAGGGAATGAAACTCGATTGAATCTATGTGCAACTCGATGGAATCTATGTGCAACTCGATTGAATCTATGTGCAACTCGATTGATTCAATGTGCAACTCGATTGATTCTATGTGCAACTCGAATTAAACTATGTGTAACTCGATTGATACTATGTCAAAGTCGATTGATTCCATGTTGCAATTAAGACAACTCGAATGTTCTTTCCTTTGAACTTGGATCAACTCGAATTGAACTAAGTTCAACTCGAATAAAATGTAAGTTCAACTGATTGAAAGGCACTCCCAACTCGAATATAAGAAAAGACAACTCGATTGACACTGAAGTCAACTCGATTTGAACTTGAAATCAACTCGATTGGTAAATGCAGTCAACTCGAATTGCCCAAGAACACGGTATTATCCGAGTTTCTTAATTTTTCAAAAGCTTTTCAAGTCTGAAAATCAAATTAATTTGTAAAACTGATCTATTTTCAACCAAATTGATATCGAAGGTAGGGATTTTGATTTCAAACACTTTTTGTGAAAGTATTTCGTCCAAAAACAGATCTAAATGTGACTTTTTCAATGAAACGATGAAGAACTTTTGGTTTTTCAATATTTCTTAAAAATCAACAGATCTTTTTCTGTGTTTGATGAATCAAAACAAATATATGATCGATTCAATCGACTTCCTAATTACTTCCTTCGATCCAATTTTCACATTCAATTGATCAGAGTGTAAACCAATAATCTTATATTATATCAAAGTCTAATTAAGAAGTTTGCGGAATAACACTTAATTACTTTGATAAAAGCTTTCAGAATTCATAACAAATAAACATAAGGAATAACCAAAATTGCTTGTATTGCTGAATCAGAATGATTACAATCACCTCTAATCTGTTTGATTAGACGAAGAACACAAATTGTTCTTAGGGTTTTACAACCTTAGAGGCTTATGAAAACTTAAACAAAAAGCAATTACAAACTTGAATATGCAGAAACTTCTAATACAATAGAAAAACCTATTCTATGTATTTATAATGCTTTCTGATTTGTTTCCTTGAAGGACTCTGACTTCTCTGATAGTAGATATGATGGAATCTTCGTGTAAATATCTTTTTCTGAATATCAGCACTTTCTGTTTATGAAACCGTTGAGTAGCTTGAATCTCTTAGCAGCTTGAGTGAAATTACTCTGGCAGCATGAACTTTTGTACTAGCAGCTCGAACTTCTTCAACTAACCGCATGAACTTTGTACTTACATAGAAATTCTACTAACAGTCTGAGAAGTCTAACTAACAGTTTGAACTACTTAGAATATTTCCCAACAATCTCCCCCTAACTTAAATTCTTTACACAAGACTTTAAGTTCTATACAAATAAGGAAATAAAACAAGTAAACTGTTATTTACAAACCAAGGCTTTCAAAAACTTACAACTGTGCAAGTTTCTGATTGACAGCCTTCAAAAATTCTCTCTTCAAATATTCTCTATCACAATATATTCTTACTGACCTCATTTGAAGCAGCATAGCCTTTGGAAGATCAAAGAATTTCAAAATTGAAGAATATGCAGGATCCATTTGCAAACCTGATTCTGTAAGTCTTTGATTTGATAAACAGATCAACTTGTACAATTTTCATCTCCTTGGCATCTTCTATATCCTTCCGTATTGACTCAGGATCAAAAATGCTTTGTAAATCTTTAATAGCTTGTTTTACTTGTGGGAGGGAAGATCTGACTTGAGTGGCAGTCCCAACATGATACATCTTTGTGAGCTCATCTCTTGTCATCCCTTGAGCCATATGCATTATGCTTTTATATTCTTCCTCAGGACCAGTTTCTCTTCTTACTACAAAATGATATCTTAAGTCAATGTTATCCATTGGCTTAGCATACCAGTAAGTAATAAGAGGTTTTGAAAAATCATGTTGGTCAAAGGACTTCTCTATCTCCATCACTTGTTGCAGCTGATGCTCAAACATCACCCTTTTGACCTGATCAAGCTTTGCTTGTGAGATTGACTCTGGTTGAGGAATAGGAGCAGTAGCTTGAACAGAAGGAGCAAGAACACTGGCAGCAGCTTGAACTGAAACTTGTGATCTTTGGACTTCTTGGGAGACTTTGGCTATCTTACATTTTTCCATTTCCTTGTCATGGATATCTTGCAGCCTTTCTGTGCTCATGGACTGAGCCATCTTCTGTGGGATACCAGCTGCAAAGGCAAAATTAATCAGAAATCTTCTATGCTCAGCCTTTGAATGCCCTGTTGGCATTTTCCTCTTCCTTTCACCTTGCTTGACCACAAACCCTCTTAGGTAGTCTCCTAAGGTTTCATCATCTTGCATTGGGGCATGGGTTTGCTGGTCTAAAGCCTGATCTTTTTCTTCTGCTAACTTTCTGGCAATCTCAGCATCAAAGGCAATCTGG
This sequence comes from Centrapalus pauciflorus, assembly GCA_020465985.1. NCBI lineage: Eukaryota > Viridiplantae > Streptophyta > Magnoliopsida > Asterales > Asteraceae > Centrapalus > Centrapalus pauciflorus. The sequence continues at coordinate 61,631 of JAANYP010004297.1, forward strand.
GCTTCTTTGGTAGAAAATTTATGCTTTGGAGACTCAATAAGAATACCCTTGCCCTTATCTTTTGTAGCAGAAGATGTAGCTTGGACTGAACTGATGGGAGCTTGAATTCCTTCTCTTATAACAACTCCAGTTGCTTTTGTAGAAGCAGCTTGAGTTTCTAGGCTAACAGCTTGAGAAGTTGTTGGGACTGTTAGCCTAGATTCTTGAACTGTTGGAGCTGCTTGGACTGATTCTGTTGGAGCTGCTTGGACTGATTTAGGGATCTCCTGATTCTCCCCCTTTTTGGAAGCATTGGTTTGGTCAGAAGGACCTATAACCTTTTCCACTTGGGTTTGAATCATCTGCTCTAATTTAATGATCTTATTCCCACAGAGGGTAAACCCTTTATGGAGATAGTCCATTCTTTGATTTTGAGCCGCTTCTGCCTGCCTGAGTGCAATTATTTGTGCCCCCTGTGCAGCAATGATGGATTGATGATATTCCAACATTACTACAACAGGTTGCAGCTTAGGATCCTTTAATAGCATGAGTTGCAGACTAGCCTCAAGATCAGCAAACGAATGTGGTGCTTGTGATCTATCACTGGCATGAATACCAGAAGTAGGGGACTTCCAGATGGTGCTTGCACACCGTCTGTTGCCATGGGTGTGGTCTTAGTGATGTTGGCACTGTCTTGTGCCTCTTGTGCAGAGACAACAGTACTGTCAGCCACAGAACCCATATGGACCATCTCTGGTGACATGACCACCTCCTGATTGAGGTTGGGAGTGTCCTCAATGGGTGCCCTTTGGATATTCTGTGCAGAAGTGTCCTCCTGCACAAGGTTATTTGGCTCTTGTATGAGGGCTGAGGAGGAAGGAGCTCCTGGACCTCTTTTCCTTTTATATAGTAGGAGTGGGGATGTGGGCTTAACAGAAGGAACTGAAGGTATTTGAGTATCATGAGGAGTGGGTTGGGGTCCTGGGGGTGAATCAGTGATGTTAGGCTGAGCCTGCTCAGGACCCTCTCCTCTGTTTCTTGGAATGATGTCCAACATTGCAGAAGGCAATAGGACATCTACACTTAAAAAATTAGCACTTGGCTTTAGAAGCCTTTTGATAGAAGATAGTGAGTGCCTATGGGAAACATGTATCCTCTTATGTATATGAAAATTTGTGCAAGTTTTTGCAATTATTTCTGCTAAAAATCTAGGATAGATCAAAAATTTCCCATGCTTTAGGGAATGATGCCTTAACATCCCCTGGAAAATCATATTTGAAAAATTGAACTGTTGGCCTGTTGAAAAGCACACCAAGGCAGTGGCAATGTTTGATGAAAATTCAGACCAACCAGTTCTTTTAGGGCTAATACACTGCTGAATGATGTGCACAAGATATTTCCATTTAGGTGAAAAGTGTGCTTTAAAGAAAGTAAAAGAATCAGCAGGTCCCCTATAGCCAATATTATAAAGACCAAAATGTAAGCATTAAGGGATAGGTCAGTTATACCTGAGGCATCTTGAAGATGCAGATGTTGTCTAATGGATTCCTCAGTCACTGTGATGGTATTTCCATCGATTTTGGATGTCAGAGAAGAGACTCCCTTGATGGTTGTTAAAGAAGCATGGTTCCAGAACTGCTCAATATGTGAGATGTATATGGTGGGATTGATGGTAAGGGCATGATGGATATGGGAACTTCGAAGGAAGTCCATCATGTCATGGAACGATTGAAGTTCAGAGTGTTTGAGAGAGTAGGGTAAACAGTTGTGTTCTTTGACGAACTCCATTGAACGAAGAATTTAGGGTTTCAGTGATGTGCGTGGGAATTGTTTCAGAGAATCAAGAAGGGTTCAGGAAGATATTTTGCAAATGGTAGTTACAATTGAACGAGACTGGACCCTTTAAAGGTTTTGAAAAATATCTAAACCCGCGCACACACTTATGGAAATGACCAAATTACCCTGCACACTTTGACAGATCAAGTGAAACAACTAACAGTCCGAGAAAATGAACTAGCAGCTTGAGAAAATACTCAAGCTGTTAGTTGTAATTTAGGCTACTGCTAATGAAACAGTGACTCCCCCTTAATCAAGCATATGTATAACGAAAAAGGAATTAATCCATATTAACCATACCAATATTTGATACTAGGAAGGTGAATCTCCCTACATCAAATGGTTTTGTAAATAGATCAGCTAACTGGTCATCAGTGTGAATTTTGGTAACTTGGATTAATTTCTTCTCATTGCAGTCCCTTATAAAAAGAAATCTAATTTCTATATGCTTGGTTTTGGGAAATTTCACTGGATTTTGTACAATGCTAATTGCACTTGAATTGTCAATATAAATGGGAGTGGATAGGACATTCATACCATAGTCTCTCAGTTGATTTTGAATCCACATTACTCGGGAGCAGCAACTTGCAGCTGCTACATATTCTGCTTCAGTAGATGAAGTGGAGACAGTTGTTTGCTTTTTGCACTGCCAAGAGACCAACCTTGTTCCCAAGTATTGACATCCACCAGTTGTGGATTTTCTGTCAATGTTACATCCTCCATAATCACTATCAGAATAGGCTGTTAGTTCAAGAGGAGAGTCTTTAGGATACCAGAGGCCTAAATGTGGTTGGCCTTTGAGATATCTAAAGATTCTCTTAACAGCAACCAAATGGGAGTCCTTTGGAGAGCATTGAAACCTAGCGCGCACACAAACAACAAACATAATATCAGGTCTAGAAGATGTTAGATACATAAGAGATCCTATAAGAGATCTGTATAAGTGAAGGTCCACATCTATTCCATCTTTGTCTGTATGGAGCTGCTTGTGAGGATCCATAGGAGTACTTGCAACTTTGGTATCTTGATACCCAAACTTTTCCAGTATGTCTTTAACATACTTTGATTGACTTATGAAGAGACCAGTGGGCTTCTGCTTGACCTGCAATCCTAGAAAGAAAGTGAGTTCTCCCATTGAACTCATTTGAAACTTTTTGTGCATTAATGCCTCAAACTCTTTGCACAGACAATCATTTGTTGAGCCAAAGATGATATAATCAACATAGATTTGTACAAGCAGAATCTCATCTTTGATGGACTTTGTGAATAGTGTTTTGTCCAGAGTGCCTCTCTTGAACCCATTCTGTAGAAGGTATGATGACAGAGTGTCATACCATGCTGTAGGAGCTTGATGGAGTCCATAGAGAGCCTTGTCTAGCTTGTAGACTCTATCTGGATACTTGTAGTCCTCAAAACCAGGAGGCTGACACACATAGACCTCCTCTTCAATTGTGCCATATAGAAAAGCAGACTTCACATCCATTTGATACACTTTAAAACCTTTGAAGCTTGCATAAGCCAAAAACAGTCTGATGGCTTCAATTCTGGCTACTGGAGCAAATACATCATCATAATCTATGCCTTCCTCTTGAGTGTACCCTTGTGCTACTAGTCTTGCTTTGTTCTTGATGACTATCCCTCTCTCATCTTTCTTGTTTCTGAACACCCATCTTGTACCAATGGCTCTCTTTCCTTTAGGAAGATCAACAAGTGTCCATACATTCTGAATCTTGAATTGAAGAAGCTCTTCCTGCATTGCCTCAATCCAGGATGAATCTTTCAAAGCTTCTGATGCCTTTTTAGGTTCTAGTTGAGACATGAAACAGGCATGTTCAAAAGCAGCTAGACTGAATTCAGGAACTGCTTGTTCAGCAGCAGCAGTCTCATTTTGAACCATTTTCCTTGTTTGTACAGGTGTACGTGGATCACCCAGTATTTGATTGAGAGGATGATACTTGTGAACCCTGAGTGTAGGCTCTCTATCTGTCTGAAAAGAAGATCCAAGGTTTGTATCATCTCCATCAGGACCAGTGGATGGTTCAGCTTCTGGAACTGCTTCACTTGAATCTGGGACTGTTTCCCTTTGTGTTGGAGTTGTTCTCTCAGGACTTGGGAGTTGCACTTCAGTGTCTAGATTTGAATCATGTTGAGCATTCAGAACCCCTGGAGGGTCACAGGACAGAAGTGGTATAATTGTATACTCATCCCAATTGTTTCAATCTGCAGCAGTTTGAAACTTTGTGCCAACAGCTTGAGAATTTGCATTGACAGCATGAGAATTTGTGTTGACAGCTTCTATCCTGTTTGCATCGGCTTCTGCAGTATACTCAACAAAGCTCAGAGAATTTGTTAATGAATCTAAATCAAACAACCAATCAGGACCAGTGCCTTTGACATTTGCAGTATTTTCATTAAATTCAACATTGGCACTTTCTTTAATGGTTTTAGACACACTGTTATATACTCTATAGGCTTTGCTTTGACTTGAGTATCCTACAAAGAAACCTTCTTCAGCCTTACTTTCAAACTTCCCTAAGTGAGTTTTAGTGTGAAGAATGGTACATGGACAACCAAAAGATTTGAAAAAGGCTATTAGGGGTAATCTATTATGGAATAACTCATATGGAGTTTTCCCTTTTGATTGAACAATCTGAACCCTATTGAGAACATAACAGGCTGTGTTGACTGCTTCTGCCCAAAAGGTCATTGGCAGTTTAGAATCAGCTAACATGGTTCTAGCAGCCTCAATTAATGTTCTGTTCTTTCTTTCAGCTACACCATTTTGCTGTGGTGTTCTTGGTGCACTATATTGCCTAGCAATACCTTTGGACTCACAAAAACTGTTTAGAATATGATTTTTAAACTCAGTTCCATTGTCTGATCTTATCACCTTGACTTTTGAGTTGGATTGGTTTTCTATCTTAAGAATAAATGACTTAACTAGCTCAGCAGTTTCATCTTTAGACCTAAGAAAGTAAACCCAAGTAAATCTGGTGAAATCATCGACAATGACTAAACAGTAAGCCCTTTTATTCAAACTCAAAACAGAAGTTGGACCAAATAGATCCATATGAATCAGATGAAGAGCAGATGAGATTAAATTTACTTCTTTGGCCTTATGAGAAGTTTTGTGTTGCTTGCCTTTAAGACATGCTACACAATGATCATCACATATGAATTCCTTTTGTGGTAAACCTCTTACCAGATTCCTTTTGACTAAAACATTCATGGACTTGAAGTTCATGTGACACATCCTTCTGTGCCAAAGAGCAGACTCATTGGATGATGCTTTGGATATCAAACAGCTTAAAGTACTTGATTTGGATAAAAGTTCTGTGTCCAAACAATATACATTGTCCTTTCTTGGTGTTCTTAGTAAAACAAGATTTTCAGGAATTTTAAAATCTTTTGAAAGGACAATGCACTCAGAATCTGTAAACAAAACAATATTTTGTTTGTCACAGATTTGAGACACACTCAATAAATTATACTTAAGTTGTTCAACATACCAAACATCATTGAGAGTCATGTTGCCTGCATTAACAGTACCTTTTCCTGTAACCTTACCTCCTTTGGAGTTGCCTCCAAATGCAACAAATCCTCCTTCAAAACCTTTGAAATTTGACAAGCACTCAGAATTGCCTGTCATGTGCCTAGAGCATCCACTGTCCAAATGCCATCTTGTTTTATGAGGTGACCTGTGGTTGCCCTACACAAATAAAAGCTTAGTTAGTAGTGGAGTAAACCCAAACCAGGTTGGTTTTGGGTTGTCCTTGTGCATTAACATAACTAAATATTGTCTTTGATTTCTTATACTTAGTAAGATCCACTGATGGATTTTGTGGAGAGTACTTAGTTATCACATGAGGTATTCAGGTATTTTGTCCATCCTTTTCAGTAACAGTCTCAGATGATCCATTACCAGTCCCAACTTTGAGCCTACCAGTCTGAATTGAGTCTGTAGTGCTAACAGCTTGAGAATTTGCACTAGCAGTCTCAACTTTAGACTTGGCAGTTTCAACATTTGTATCAACAGGTTCACCTGAGTTTGTACCTTTGACACACCATATTTGTTTAAAATTTACTTTTTGTTTAGCTAAAACTTGTTTTTGGTGTGTGGACTGTTTCTTATTAACTTTTGAGAACCTGTGATCTACTGCTTTCTTTGGAACTGATGCAGTGGGAGGTTTGGCCTTTGGATTTTTTGAATTTTGAGAGTTTTTCTTTGGATGAATCACAGTCTGTTTTGCAACAGATGGTTTGTAAAAAACAATCTTTGGCCAAGTGATTCTTTCTGCCACAATGAAAATATTTTTTGACTGTTTGAATTGGAGAACCAGTTTTATTAGACAATTTATGGTTCTTGTTCCTCTGATTTCCCCTTACCTGCTGTTGTTTGGGAAACTTTTGGACACCATGCTTTTGGCATGTGAAGACTGAAACATTTTTACCCTTTTTATTATTCTTTGAAGAAGATGCAGTGTTACAGTTAGAAGGTACAGAAACCTGTGGAGCAGCATTGCACACACTCATCTTCTCTTTTCCTTTCTTATTGGGGGCTTGGATTTCTATAGGTGCACTCATTGTTTTGTGTTCTTTCTCAACTGCTGTGCACTCACAGTCTCTATTTTGAATCTGATCTTCTTTAGATTCAGGACTGTTATCAAGGATAGGATCTACAGAAGTCATAGACTCATCTAATGGTTCATTGACAAGCCTATCAGCAACCTCACTCATTTGATGAATGTATTTGTTGTTCTATGGGGGTGGAGTAGCTCTGTAGCCTATACCTTCTTTGGGATTAACCTGGGATTTTACCCTGTCTTTAAATTGGACTTCCATTAGGTGTTCTAGCTTTTGATTTGCCAATTTGAAGTTACCTAGATCTATATTGACAGATTCTAGTTTCTTATTAGCCTCTAACACCTTTTGTTCAGTCTCTTCTACCTTTTTATTTAGGGATTCTATTTTCTTATTTAGCTCCTTTTTCTCCCACTCATGATGTGTTCTATCATGTCCCATTTGAATCTCATTATCCTTATAGTCATTGATCTGTTTTTCAAGATCTTCTATGGCCTGCATATATTCATATCTCCTTTCTTCCATCTTAGCTAGAGTTTTACACATGCTCTCATTATGATCCCTGTACTTTTTAACCATATTTTTGCATGTTTGAGAGCAAAGTTTAGAATTTACCTCAGATGGTAGTTCAGTGGAGGTGACAGTTGATGTTTCTGCCATTAGAGCTTGATTTTGAAATTCTTCCTCTGTCTGATCACTCCAATCAAACACATTGTCTTCTTGAGAGACAAGTGCTTGTGATGATGAAGTGTGATTAGTCTGCTGAGGCCATGATGATTGTTGACTTTGAGATCTGCATTCTCTGGCAAAATGCCCAAGCTTACGACATTTATAACACTCAACTTTTGACTTATCAAAAGTTGGTTTGCCTTCTGCTCTGGCTTGAAAGTTGGTCCTGCCAGTTCTTTTAAGAAACCTTTTGGCCCTCATGGTTAGCATTGCATGTTGCCACTTTAGATCCATCTCTTCAAGATCATCTGGATGAATCTGTTCTAGATCTTCAGCAATTAGAGCAAACAGTTCATCATTAGCAACAAAAGCCTCATAGTGAGCTTCAGTAGAGTTGCCATCACCACCTGAAAAGGAATCACTGCTATTAGATTTTTCAGATGACAGAAGAGCAATATTGTGATTATAAGAAAGAGATTTCTTTTTAGTGTCAATCTCAGTCTCAAACACTCTCAGACTGTTGTACAGATCATCCAGTTCTATTTCATCAAGAGTGTCTTTTGTTCTCCATTGAGCAGCATAAACTGTCCATTCTTCTCCAAGAGATCTGAGAAACTTTCTGTTGACCTCGTCTTGATCCAGGCTGACTTTTGCACTTTCCAGTTCACTTATCAGTTTGTTGAACCTGTCAAAGATTTGAGTAAGGTTTTCATTCTTGCCACCAGAAAAGTTCTCATACTGCTGTTTCAAAAGATCCTTTGATTTCTCTTGGTACTGGCATTACCAGCTAATCTTTTCTCTAAAGCATTCCAAAGAGAATGAGCAGTATAAAACTTTTTGAACTGATGTTGATAAGCATTAGGAATGGCTATTTGTAAAAGTGTAAGAGCTTACACTTCATTCATTCTAGCCTTTCTTTCAAGTTCAGTTTTTGGAGGAGTTTTGACTGGTTTTCCCTCATCATCAAGTTCTGGATCAACTACAGGAGGAAATTCAACAGCTTCCCATATAGCATACTCAATGAATTGAATATGCTGTTGAATCCTGAGTTTCCACATCTCAAACTCAGTGGGCTTGAGCATAGGCACTTTGAGTCCTTGCCCAGATCCACTGCTACTATTATCAAATTCCATTGCAAAAGATTAAAAGTTTAAAAGAAAGCTTTCGACTTTGAAAAACAAAGAACGACCTTTGGCTCTGATACCGCTTGTCAGGATCTGAACTCAACTACCTAAGATTAACTGATTTGAATTGATCAGAGTGTAAACCAATAATCTTATATTAAATCAAAGTCTAATTAAGAAGTTTGCGGAATAACACTTAATTATTTTGATAAAAGCTTTTAGAATTCATAACAAATAAACATAAGTTGCTTGTATTGCTGAATCAGAATGATTACAATCACCTCTAATCTGTTTGATTAGACGAAGAACACAAATTGTTCTTAGGGTTTTACAACCTTAGAGGCTTATGAAAACTTAAACAAAAAGCAATTACAAACTTGAATATGCAGAAACTTCTAATACAATAGAAAAACCTATTCTATGTATTTATAATGCTTTCTGATTTGTTTCCTTGAAGGACTCTGACTTCTCTGATAGTAGATATGCTGGAATCTTCGTGTAAATATCTTTTCCTGAATATCAGCACTTTCTGTTTATGAAACCGTTGAGTAGCTTGAATCTCTTAGCAGCTTGAGTGAAATTACTCTGGCAGCATGTACTTTTGTACTAGCAGCTCGAACTTCTTCAACTAACAGCATGAACTTTGTACTTACATAGAAAGTCTACTAACAGTCTGAGAAGTCTAACCAACAGTTTGAACTACTTAGAATATTTCCCAACAGTGAATTATGAATCCTACATATCAATCAACACTTAATTCAATCAATAAAGAACAAGATCAAGAACACTAACCAAATGATTGTATTAATCACAGATTCGATTAAAGAATGAGGATGAGATGAACTTTCACTGTAGCCCTAGATTCTTCTTTGAAATCCGTGCGTACAAATTGCAAAATGTTAGATCTATTCTATCACAAAAGTCAACAAACTATTTATATTATTTACAACTTTATACAAAATACATTTTAGACCCTAGACTTTGATTTTCATCAACAAATGATATTCCAACATAGGATTACAACAAGAGGACCTTACCTAGCTTTCTGGTTGTGTTTCCTTCTTTCTTCTAATGCCAACCAACTAGAAACATCCATTTTTATGAACAAACTTTATAAAACACCTACCATCAAAGCATCAACATATTTAAAAGAGTTTCATTAAAACCATTAAATCGCTTGATTAAAGTAGCCGTCTATTGTATCAAGGCAAAAAAAAAAAAAAACCATGTCTAGTCAACAATTAATCTTCAAACCAAATCAAGTGAATCCCGAACATCAATCAAAGCCCATGTTTGGATGTCAAAACCCACCATACACAATTGCAAAACACTCACTTAAAACATTAAAACTTCAGCAAAAATAGTAGCCGTTTAAGCAATTGTTGCAACTTTTTTTGCAATTTTTTTGAAGTCAAAACAAGCCCAAAGAAATACACGAATAGAGTTATGCCTTTGGCAAAGCACGGCTACTTTTTTACCACATGTTGCTTCCTCAACTGTGTTTTGCACTATATTCCTTTCATTATCAAAATTTTGCAGTCTACTTGTTTTGTCATCGCATTCTATGAGAGTTCCTCCATGCATTTTTTTAAACACTTATCTTCAAGTGCAAAAAAGGGATAGTTTATTGGTATGAATCAAACTTATGATACAACTCATAGCTCTAAAAGTGAGAAATAACATAGTAGGAAATGGAAGTTCTTTTAGAGCAACAAATTTGGCAGAGCTACAAAGGTTACTCTCTTGATCTGAATAATAAAACTCAAAAGTGGGTTTGGCATACATACATACATACATATATATATATATATATATATATATATATATATATATATATATATATATATATATATTATTGTAGGTCCCAAAAGGTTTTCCTAAGCATGTTAAGAAAGGTTGTAGAGGGGGGGGGGGGGGGGGGGGGGGTGAATACAACTAATTCTTTTTCAAACACATTTTCTCAATGTTTCCATGTCTATATTAACACTTGTTAAATTACAAACAAGTTTGGATTGCAGAGTGATCCAAACTGAGATGACAGATTTGAAACAACAGACTATAAACTAAGCTAAGACTCACTCAGACTAGTTACAATGAATTTACTCACTAAGGTTCACTCAAGACCAGCTTTGAGAATGAACGACTTAGACACACTCAGCTATAACACTCTAAGTTGAAGCAGAACTTGAATGCATGAAAAACAAACTTTGCTTTGCACTGCACGTTCTTTGTTTGTGGATGTCTCTCTAGATAATCTTTAATTACTTGAAAGCTTCTTTTATACTCACACAGTGAATCTCAGAGAAGTTTCTTCACTAATTGTAGAGAAAGTGGGAATGTGTTGCAAAAAGACAAGGATACTTTTCTGCATTCTGACAAATCAGACTTTGTCCACTTGTTGCAGAATCTTTGTTTTTTTTTTCCTTTTTGTCTCTGTTGTCCATAGATTTACCATAAAGAGGAATGTCAACTTTAGAACTTTACTCTTCTGTGTAATGCTATTTTGATATAAAAAATGGTCTGTCACCCGTTTCAGATATCCTCTTTGTCCTCATGCTTCAGAATAGCTTTGGCAGATTTGGCGGTTTCTGATTTTCCACTTTTGCCTTGAGTTGTAGACTGATCAATACGTTCAAGACTTTGCATGATGACACAGGAACAAATTCCATTATGTGTAAAACCTGTTCACAAAGAACAGAACACAAGCTTGAGTCAAAACTATTCAACAGACATGAACATCTTAGACAGTTTCTGTCAAACCTGTTCAACGGTTATGGACAGCTTTGACAATCTGCCAAGTTACAACTAATGTAACAGTGTAAACAGTCTTAGGCTGATTTTGCGAATCACTTGTTAGGTTTCAATAAGGAATTAAAAAGCCTTAAATTTTCCTTTTAAGTGTATCAAACAGGTCTGATTAGAATTCTCCCCCTATGATATAGAGCAGGTTTGATTGAGGCCTTTTTGTGCCTAACAATCTCCCCCTATTTGCAATATTCAGCCTTAAGCTTACTGTATTAGATGTCACTATGTACATTTACATTACATTTGCAAAAATAAAGTTACAACATAGAAGTGAAGCAAAAGATCAGTTTATACATACTGAAAACTGATTAAAAAACAAATGTTCACAAGGAAAAACGAAGTACAACAAATGTACAATACAACTTCAACTAATTGGACTGTTGATGTTGGGAGCAACTAATGGTAAGCCTGACCAACTAATGATTAGCTCCCATTCTTCATCTACTCATCACTAGTAGATGAACCTTGTTCCTTCTCCTTTTCTTTTCCAAATCAGCAACAGCTTTGAGAAGTTTTTATTGTTCTAGACCAGCCATCATTTCTTTTCTGGCTTCAAAACATTCTACATTTTGTTTAAGATAGAAAAGCTCTTGGCTGTCTAATTCTCCTCCAGCATTGCAAGCTTCTAACTGATTTAGAATGGCTACTCTCCATCCCATAAGCTGTCATGCAAGTGAAGGCAATAATCTGTCTGACACCAGCTTTGGGAAGATCTGAGGCTCTTTGAAAACACATTTTCTTGGACAGAGGATCCACAAAGAACACTCCAACCTCAGGATCTTCAACGAATTTACCTTCAACCGGTTCTACAGCTGTAGGCAGGCTATGATCCATACCTTTGATTTCAGTGGCATAGAAACCTTGTTCAATCATCTTAACAATCTCCTCAAGCTCTGAATCTCTATTCTGTCTTCTGGGTTTGATTTTGGGTTTCATATTGGAGGTTCCCTTGATCATGTCTTCTGGAATCAAACACAACCCTTTCACCTTCTCCATCAGCTTTCTTACAAATGCCCTGACTGTTTTAGCAGTTTCAAATTTTGAACTGATCTAGCAATTGCAAGTTCAACCCACTCTATGTATCCCAGTCTAGCTACATCAGCTTCTCCATATGACTCTAGTTCAGGGCCATCAGCATCAAATCTTGTGATCTGCAGCTTCCAAAGGTTGATTTTTCCTTGAAGTGGGAACAACTTTGACAATTGTTTCCTTGTCTATTCTCCTTTCAACAACATCAAAGATATGCGACTCGTTGGGAAAGTCATATTGCAAGTGTTAAAGCTATAAAGAGTCAAATTGTCCAAATTAAAGAAGCTTTAATAAAATTAGGTGAAGTAAGTGATGATGGTAAAGTTTGTAGAGATGCTCAATTATTAGTAAACTGTGAACTTTCTAGTTTTGAATTTATTTTAAGTTTGGTTATTTGGCATGAAATTTTATATAAAATAAATTTGGTAAGTAAAAAAGTTACAATCTAAAGATATGCTTCTTGATGTTGCTATAAAAAATCTAGAGGGTTTAGTTAATTATTTTGAAAAATATAGGGATATTGGATTTAACTCTTCAATTAATGAAGCTAAAGAAATTGCTGATAGTATGAGATTTGAACCTAAATTTCCTATTAAACGTACTTCTTGTAGAAAAAACAATTTGATGAAATCCCTAATGCTGAAAGAGAACAACAATCTTCCAAAGAAGCCTTTAGAACCGATTATTTTCTTGTTTTAGTGGATATGGCTCTTTCCCAATTACGAACTAGATTTGAACAAATGAAGTATTTTGAATCTATCTTTGGATTTTTGTATGATGGATCAATGTTAGTTTCTTTGTTTGAAGATGAATTAAAAAAATGTTGTTTCAATCTAGAATTCGTTTTGACAAAAGGTAAAGAAAGTGACATTGATGGAAATGATTTGTACGCGGAGTTGCAAATTTTGCAGGTTATGTTGCCGGAAGAAGCATCACATAACGAAAGTCCATGGACATCTATTTGAATTATGGAGTTTGCTAAGAAGATGAATATGTTTCCAAATGTTTTGATTGCATATAAAATCTTGTTGACTGTACCCGTTACGGTAGCATCAGCCGAGAGAAGTTTTTCTAAACTGAAATTGTTGAAGTCATATCTTCGAAGTACTATGACTCAAGAGAGATTGAACGGATTAGCGCTATTGAGTATTGAAAACAAGTTTCTAGGAAACAACAATTATGATAAAATAATTGATGTATTTGCTTCAGAAAATGCACGAAGACATCGTTTTAGATAGTTTTTTAATTAGTTATGTTGTATTTGTTTATGAAACTTTATGTATTTGTAACATTTTATTTTTTCAATAATATTCGGTGTGAGGATGAGCCGCCTAGCTTGACTAGGTTCCAAACCCTAAAAAAATTGGTGTGTATTTTTGTTTAGGGTATTTATATGGGGCATTTTTTCTGTAGGTCGCCCTGGGCATTAAACCTCTTAGGACTGGCCCTGAGTGTAGTTTTAGTAGTTTTTTTATTCAATTTCTATGTTAATCCTTATTTATGTGTAAGTATCATTCGTCAAAAAAATTTATAAACTTAAACAATTTCGTTCAATTCCATTTCACTGTACCATGCAAATGCCCCTTGAAGGAATTGAAATTTATTTCTAGTGTGTTTGAAATATTATAAAACTAAAATTTACTTAAATTCAATCAAAATCTATACTTCAAGAAATTCATCATTATCAACTATTTATGATCGAATTTAGCTTGATTCCTAACATTTCACAATTAATACCTTTGACACCATTGATTTCATACCTTAAACAATCAACATCCTAACTAATATAACTTCAATTTTAATTTTTTTTACCATTTCGTAAATCTAACAAGACTTTGCTTTTCGTATGTGAACTTGTTTCCGAAGGAATTAATGGTAAACCTTAAGTGAGCATTTGATTAAGTCATCATCTTCATTAATTGGAATAGGAAATATGTTCAAGTCATTTTCAATAATATCAGCTTATGAATTTTGGATAAAGCGATTGATTATACTTGACGGGCCGTCGTTGTGCCCCACAAAAATAATCCTTATATCTACTATTTAGCTCAGAGAAGTAAGGGTCGAATCCACAGGGAGTGCGTGTGTAATTAGGGTTAATCGGCTAGCTTTGTGAGTTTTATCAAAAGCACTTTAAATTGTGAATCGAGTGAATTGAATATTTTTTTGGATTAATGACTTGCGATTAAATAGTGACTAAAATTAAAGGCAAATAACTAACGAAGTAAATTAACAATCATATTAAATATAACCATTCACGGAATCACTACGGCATAAGTATTACCCACTCGAATTTCATGCAACAATCACTTACGCATAATTAATTATGCGGTTAAATTAATCATACATGTTTCAACCACTAACTCTCGGCATAGCGCATGCAATATCCATTACTTGTCTTAATCCCTAAGCTAATGGACTCAGCACAAATAATAATACTACTATGAACTATCTTGCTTTTACCAATCAAAACATACAATCATAATCATAATCGAATGCTTATCATTAGAATACATATAGAGTATTTCAATCAATGCAAATACATCAAAACATATACTGAAATTCAAGTAAAGTAACACTTAGCCGTAGATCCTCCGCAAACGGCTATGGTGTTTAGCCGCTCATCGTATGCTCTTCAATGATGTTGATAGGATACATAGTTGTAAGCTTGCGAAGCACCGTCTTCGTACTTGTATTGTGAATCCACTCCGGCAGGGCTTCGTCACTCTATTTAACACTTTTGGGACATCTTTTAAATGATCACCATTGTCCTCTATTTATAGAGGAAAAGGATTTAGGGTTTTTGAGGCTGAAAACGCGTTTTTACGCTAACCCAGCGTAGGGCAGGCGTAGGCCTGCGCCTGGGGTACGGCCAGGGCTACGTTGGCCTGCGCTGGAAGTGCTCTCTAACTCTCAATCTTTCTGTTTTGCAGCGTAGGGTGGCGCAGGCCTGCGCCCCCTCCGGCTCGGTTCGCGCTGAATTTTCTCGAGCTGCTTCCATTTGACCTCTTGACCCTGAAACATAAATTTGGAGTAATAATATGGAAGTTATGATGTATCGATGCTTAAAATGAACATAAAATGACTCCAAAACACATAAAATTATAGTCATATCAAACCTCCCCAACTTAACTATTGGTCGTCCCCGAATAAGCCTTTGGAATCAGAACTAACTATGTACCGAGCATGTATTAGCACTGACTCTAGGAATTCTATGTTAAGCTAGCCTTCGCAATAATGCATTAAAATTTTAACATGAAAGTCGAAGACGTTTTCAGTTAAAATTTATTTCCCTTAGAATTTAGATAATGTATCTCACTCTTGGAAATACCATTTTAGCTCAAGGTTACGGAACTTAAAACACGTGGGTCTTTTGACCATCTTTTCCCTCTATGCATGTTTACGACAACTTTTTCTTTTTAATACCATGTTTCTATCTTTATTCTTTCCAACTTGAATTATATAGATGGTCCATGTAGCGAGATTTCGGTCACTCACTCCCAAACCAGACAGTTTTAGGGGATTAGGCATGAATGGTACCCCTACGGACTTAATTGCCCGAACCATCTAGACTACAATTAACTCATATTTAGGCTAAAAATGTGATTAAGTTCTCCCCCTTGTTGCGTGAGTTTCCAAAATCTTTTGACACATTACTTATATTTGACCCCAAATAAATTCTAACATACTTGAATTCAACTTTATATAACAAAAATTCTAATTATTATTGTGACTCTTTTCTTAATTATAGATTATTCTATCAACACTAGTCAATTCCCTCGTACATGTATTTTTTATTTATCATCATGTTCCAAGGCCTGATCAGCAAACAAGACTCGATTGGGGAAGATAAGACAGACTACATAAACATTAAAACTCTAATAGGACTCGGCTAAAAACTAAAAATAAACAAAACTAACGATAAAGGAATTAAATGCAATATAGAAATAAAAGAACAAAAAACAAAGAAAGATAGTACCCTATCATTCGAATGGAGGAGGCGGAGGAGGACCGAAGACGGTGTTGAAGAAGTCGCTATACGGGTTTTGACCTGCGGGGTATTGTGTTGTAGGTGGAACCAAGTGAGTAGGCATCTGGTCTGGGAGATCCTGCCTGTTATGCGCCGGATAGCGCTATAAGTGTCTACGACAGGGTCGTAGCTCTGGTAGTTGGGCATAGTGTAATCATTGTATGACTGATATGGCATACCGGCTATGGAGTCCTCGTGATGTCGGACTCCCTCCCAGTATGCCCAGTTATGGTGCTGGTAATAGGCATTCTGATATGCCAGAGCTCTCTGCCTGTCCTAAAGTTGATCTACCCGACCCGACAAGTGATCGACCCTATCATAAATATGGGTCATTCGCCCATTCATCTCGCCTAACCTCTAGGTCACTTCCTCCCGGAACTCACCTTGACCCACTACTAAGTCATCTAACCGCCTCATGACGCGGTCAAAATCAACACTATCATTACCTCGACTGTGCGAGGTAGACGCCCCTCTGTTCGGCTCTTCGTGTCGAACAGGGGAGACCAGGGAATCGGGCGAAAGAGCACCCATCCTCTCGAGGAATTTAGAGATCAACCAAGCATGGGGGATGATCGTCCTCTCTGGAGTATCATACATTGCTCATATATCATTCATGACTATCCATGCAAAGGACAGTCTGAGCTTCGCCTTAAGAGGGGCGTACAGAATCGTAATATCTCTATGTCTGACCTTAGACAGGTCACTATCACGAGGCAAGATGTTATTCACAATGATCTTGTGAAGCACCTTACACCTCGGGGTCAATGCATTGCGTCTATAAGAGGAGGAGGACGTAGATTCCAAAAAGGATGAAATAAAAACCTTACTTACTTGCTCCGTCCACTCTCCCGACCAAGTCATGTCCGTAAAGGACAATTGGGCCTCGAATCTGTACTCATACCCACGTTGGTTAGACCCTTCGTTACTGACCCCGTATCTACATTAAATAATTGGCGAAGGATTTGTGCATCGATCGCCACGTCCCTACCATGGACAGTTCCTATAAGTCTAAAATCATTAAGTGAACGACCTGTCTCCCTTCGTAGGGTAGACATCCACTCTACAACATCGGCGTGATGAATCTCGGGGCCGCCCAAATCAAGAACACTCTCCCAACCCAGAAAGTCAAAGAGGTTTGGAATTCTATAATCCTCAAAGTCATTTCTCCTAACCCTCTTTTCGACTAACACCTTATTCGAGTATTTGTTATATAGGAATAAGTGTGTTCTAACATCCTCGGGGTGTTGTGACAATAAAAGGTTTGGGGTCCAATCTATAGGCACATTGACATGTTGGGTTCTTTGACGTGTTCTCCTCGACATCTACAATTTTGCCAACCAACCACAATATGTATGAGATAAATCAAACTATGCAATTTAAATTTTTCACAATTACGCTCAATTAAATTTAGATGCATATATATATATATATATATATATATATATATATATATATATATATATATATATATATATACACACACACACACACACACACACACACACACACACTTTATACGCTCTAATTTTGCATCACCCTATATATAGCCTATAATTTGCCAATAATTTAAGTGCCAAATACATACTTAATTTATCAATAAAATTCCATTTAGCATGTAAACTCATTTTCTAGCTAATCACCCAATTTTTTATAATTCAAACATTATATGCACATTTAGGTAACCAACTCTATAAATCCAAATTAATTTCTAGAAATTAACAATGGAAAATTAACTAAAATAACAAGTAAATACATATCTCATCAAACACATATCAAGGTTATCATCAAATTCATGCAATTTCACATACTTTGACTCTAAAAAGTCAAAATCACCATGAAAACTCCATGGATGACCATGAAGCTCAAACTTTCATTTTTGCTCAAAAAGTATGAAACAAGTTGCATTTACTCAATAAAAACACTAACCTTGGTGACTGGAAGGTTGAAGATGATAAGAAAATAGCTCTTTCCTTAACCCCTTCTACACCCAAAATCCTTCCAAATGAGTGAAAATACTCACAAGAAAGATGTTTCTAGCCTAAATCTTTGTTGTATATGATAATGTGGTTGTTTTTAGGCTTAGATTTGTAAATTTTTAGCACAAAAATGGGATGTAGGAAGTGTAGCTGCACACCAAGCCATAGGTTGAAGGTTCTAGGGTTTGTGATAATGAAGAATGAAGCTAAAATTAGGTTTTATCTCGACAGGGCGTAGGGCCAGCGCAAGGCTGCCCCCCCCCCCCCCCCCCCCCCGCGCCCAACTCTGCTAAATTTTCAATTTTTTTACTGTTTTGGTACGCGGTGTTGTATATCTCTCTAATTTTTGTTATAAAATGTGGTCTAAAAATTTTGAGGGGGCTAAATTAATTAACTTATCGTTGAAACCTACCCTCCCCAACTTAGACATATGTGACGTCCTCGTCACATTAGAATTAGTTAATCAGTTAATAACTTTGAGAGATAGATCGGTACACATTCCTTATTCACAACCAATAAATTTAAACAACTCAAACATATTCAAATAAAAGACAAACTTTTAATAATTCAAATAAAATAAACACACCATACTTTTAAAAATAAAGCCAAATAAAGTACAATTACAATTCAAATAAAAAACAAACCACACCAGAAACAAAGCAAACCAAATTTAATGTTTTTCACGCAACAAACAAATCAATCATACTCTAATAATAAATTAAAATTCTTTTGGAGGAGCGATACTTCTTCTAATTCTCCGATTGTCATTTGGATATTGGTGAGCCAATCGGAATGCACTGAAATGAAGCAGCTGATCATTTTTATTTTGGCCTCCTCCTGAAGCGTCTCGATTTCTTTAAGCAGCATGCTGTTCATGCTCACCAAGTCTCCAACTATTCCCTTTAGTTTATCAACCTGATCCCATAAAATATCGACAGTCTCGATCCTTTTCCATGGTCTCTCGTCTACCTCCATTCTGGCTTTTCCTTTGCTGCTTTGTCCATCAGTCGGGTATTCAGGGGCAATAAATGGACTTGGGTGACTTCGGCGATTTTAGGACAACGGATTTGGAATCCTACTTCGGTGCGGTCAAACACTAACCCTATCATAGTAATCCTCGTAAACCACATGATATTCGGGTTAATGAACCTAATTGGTAATTCTTCTAACACTGATTTTTCTATGACAAATAACTCAGTAAGCATCCTACAGTGAGGGTAGTTCACTCCCTGACCCGTTACATGACACTCCCATAGATTTTGCATGATAACATATCCCAAAGACACAGTCGGGTATCCGGTCATGAGTGCGTGTACTAGAAGGATCTCCTGAGGTCTCACATAAGTAGTGTCTTGGTGACGTGGAAGCACGTTAAAAATAACTAACTTCCACATAACCTTAGCCAAATGGCATAAGTCTCCTCTATTAAAAGCGGTGTAAGTCCGGGCATCTCTTACAAGGATTCCAAAAACTGTAGCTATCATTTTGTCCCATTGGTTAGTCCACTTATTGATTTTACGCATCCTACTCCCCTGGGTATTGGTTAGTGTCTAGAATTCCATAGGGCGTGGTGTCTCAGTGTCGATAAGAAACTCATCAAACAACCTTTTCCTAGAAATTGACACTTTCTCGTTTCCCACCATCCCCACTAGCTCAAAATCATGATCCTCGGCTTTCTCTATTCTACGCATAGTGGCGAACCACTGTTTGATCATACTAGTGTGAATGTAAGGTAGCTCCCACATAACAACTGTAACCCCACCCCAAACGCTCAAACGACTCAATAATGTCGAAGTCATCAAAATCGGCCTCTTTTAAGGTACGCTCAATGAGAAACCTAGGTGGTTTGCCATTATTAATGTTTGGGGGTATTTCAAGGAATTCCGCATTGAGAGGTTTCTCAAAGCGGACATTTTCAGGGTTGTGGGTTCTCATCCTAGGTGTTTGGGTGTTCGCAAAACGGTTACCGTTGGCGTGATATTGGGTTGACATCTACAATTCAAAATGAAAAGACTAAGGATTATTAAAATAGGGTTTCCTGAATGATGCATGAAAATTAACCACCCTTTTTCTTAATAAATAATCTAATCCTAAGTCTCACCAACAAAGTTAGCCCAAACTAATCCTATCAAATGCATGAACTTCAATAAATAAATATTTTAACAATTTTAGAATAACCCTTTAGACAAAGAATTTCAAAATATTAACAATAAAGCATATATGGAAAAAGCCACAATTTTTAAGAAAATTTTTTGCAACAATATATTTATATTAATTAAATGAGTATATAAAAAATTATTATTAACCCTTTTTCAATAAAAATAATGTAACCCCCAAAAATTTCATCCCATGCATGCATGATATAACTATAATAACTAATGTAGAATGAAGCTAGGGCGTTTAGAAAGAGTATACCTTGCTAATCCTTGAGAAAAACTAGCGTTGAATTGAAGATTTGACGTAGAAAAGACGTTATTTTAGAGGTTTTAGGCTTAAAAAATCGAAGATCGCCGTTTCTGGAACTGTTTTTTAGGGTTTGTGACAAGTAGGGCGTAGGGCTTTGTATTTATAAAGTTTTTACCGCGTTGGGGCGTAGGGCCAGCGCAGGGCTGCGCCCCCTCCTGCGCCTGGGCCTCTGGATTTCTGATCTGGGGCGCGCACTTGTCTCTAAACCCATTTTTTCAATTTTTAAAATTCTTATGGGTACTTTCCCCAACTTACACTCGCAATATCAAGTTAAAATAATTCGGTCTGCATGCTTAAGATTCTAATTTCTGATGTGGGATCCTAATAATTAATTTAAAACCTAGATTTTAATTTAAACCTAAACACAACTGAGTTCGGGAGGGTGAATCCTCCCCAACTTAATTGGATACACATAATTAACACATAAGCAAATAAACACACTAAAAACAAATAAAATCATTTAATCAAAGTACTCTGGGTTGCCTCCCAGAAAGCGCTAAATTTTACGTCTTCAGCCAGACGTACTGCTCTTAAACTAATTAATTAACTTTTGGATCTTGTAGTCTGATTAATGCAGAGACTAACATATTATTAGTGGTCCAATGAACATAGAATTTATGTCTATGTCCATTGACTTTAAATGGTTCACCACTTTTTGGGTCTTGGATTTCTACCGCACCATGTGGGTAGACATTAGTTACGACGTATGGACCTGTCCATTTACTTTTTAATTTACCAGGAAATAGTCTAAGTCTTGCAATACATAACTAGACTTTACTTCCCTTAGTAAATATTTTATTTTTAAGTATCCTATCGTGGAAAACTTTTGTTTTCCCTTTGTAAATTTTTGCACTTTTGTAGGCTTCTTTACAAATTTCTTCTAGTTCATTTAATTGGAATTTCCTATCAACACCGGCATCATGTAAATTAAAATTAGTGTTTTTGATTTCCCATAGAGCTCGGTGTTCTACTTCTACTAGAAGATGACAAAGCTTACCATAAACAAGTCTATATGGGGACTACCGATTGGTGTTTTAAATGCGGTTCTGTATGTCCATAGAGCATCCTCTAATTTTTGCGACCAATCCTTACGATCAGGTCTTACAGTTTTTTCAAGGATTCTCTTGATCTCTCTATTAGAAATTTCAACTTGTCTGCTAGTTTGCAGATGATAAGGCGTTGCTATTCTATGATTAACTCCATAGTGCTTAAGGAGTTTGGCAAAATATTGATTTTTAAATGTGATCCTCCATCACTGATGATAGCCCTTGGGATACCGTGTCGTGCAAAGATATTTCTTTTAACAAATTTACACACAACCCGGCTATCATTAGTTCGTGTAGCTTCTGCTTCCACCCATTTGGAAATATAATCTACTGCAACTAAGATGTATTCATACCCAAAATGATTTAGGGAAGGGTCCCATAAAGTCAATACCCCATACATCAAATATTTCAACGATTAATATCGGGGTCATGGGCATTTCATCCCTTTTAGAAATGTCGCCGGTTTGGTGGCATCTTGTGCATCTTTTACAAACTCATAGGCATCCTTAAATATTGTGGGCCAGAAAAACCCACACTGGAATATCAGGTTACCAGTTTTCTTTGCACCGAAAGGGCCACCGCATGCATATGCATGGCAGTGTTTAAAAATATCTTCGTGTTCTGAATTAGGGACACATCGTCTCATGATTTGATCTACTCCTATTTTAAATAAATCAGGCTTATCCCAAATGTATTGCCTTGCTTGAGCATAGAAGTATTTTCTATGTTGTGAGTTCCAGTGCTCTGGAAATCTTCCTGATACAAAATAATTAACTAAATTCGCAAACTAGGGAATTTTGGATATAGATAATAGTTGTTCATCAGGGAAGGAGTCCCTGATTTGATTAGTTGAGTTTGTTGGGATTAAATGAAGCCTTGATAAACGATCGGCAACAACATTTTCTGTGTCTTTCTTATCCTTAATTTCTAAGTCAAATTCTTGCAATAGAAGGATCCACCGAATTAATCGAGGCTTGGCATCCTTCTTTGCCAACAAATGTCTTAAAGCACTGTGGTCTGAGTACCCAATTACTTTTGCCCCCCAAATATATGATCTGAATTTATCAAGGGCAAACACTACAACTAATAACTCTTTTTCCGTAGTGGTGTTATTGATTTGTGCGTTGTTTAAGGTTTTACTTGCGTAGTAAATAACCACTGGCTTTTTCTCAAGTCTCTGACCTAATACAGCACCAACTGCATAGTCACTAGCATCACACATGATCTCAAAATGTAGAGACCAATCTGGAGATTACAGAATTGGCACTTCCGTTAATTTTGATTAAAGCTTTTCAAATGCATTCATACACGACTCATCAAAATTAAACTCAACATCTATTGATAGAAGCTTGCATAATGGCCTTGATATTTCACTGAAGTCTTTAATGAATCACCGATAAAAACCAGCGTGACCTAGGAATGATCTTATTACTTTAACGTTGGTGGGGGGTGGAAGTGAAGAAATTAATTGAACTTTCGCTATGTCTACCTCCATGCCTCTTTCGGACACAATGTGACCTAAGACTACCCCTTCTTTTACCATAAAGTGGCTTTTCTCCCAACTTAGCATTAAGTTGGTTTCAGAGCATCTTTTTAGGACTCTCTCTAAATGTCCTAGACAATCTTCGAATGTTTTATCAAATATGGAGAAATCGTCCATAAATATCTCAAGAGAACCACCCACCATATCTGAAAAGATAGTCATCATACAGCGCTGGAATGTGGCAGGTGCATTACATAGTCCGAATGGCATCCTTCGGTAGGCAAAGGTGCCATATAAACAAGTAAATGTAGTTTTCTCTTGATCCTCTGGAAGGATTGGAATCTGATTGTAATCAGAATATCCATCAAGGAAACAGTAAAACTTCTGTCCTGCTAATTTTTCCACAATTTGATCTATAAATGGTAATGGAAAATGATCTTTAGAAGTAGCAGAATTGAGTTTTCTGTAATCAATACATACTCTCCACCCAGTTACAGGGCGAGTAGTTATCTTTTCTCCTTCTTTAGTGTCAATTTCTGTGATCCCAGATTTCTTGGGTACAGTTTGGGTTGGACTTACCCATTTTCTATCGGATATGGGATATATAATCTCAGTGTCCAACCATTTCAATACTTCCTTTATAACTACTTCTCTTAAATTAGGATTCAATCTCCTTTATGCATCCCGTGCTGGTTTAGCTTCTGGATCAATAATAATTCGGTGCATACACAAAGAAGGATTGATTCCTTTTAAATCAGCTATAGTCCATCCTACTGTTTCTTTATATTTGACTAATACTTGCAATAGAGCTTTTTCTTGCACTTCAGTCAGATCTGATGAAATTATGACATGCAAAGTGTCACTCTGACCTAAGAAAGCGTATTTTAAATAAACTAACAACTCCTTCAATTCTAGAACAGGTGGTTGTTCTATTAAAGGTTTTGCTGACTGAGACAACTCAGTAGGTAATTTTTCAGTCCTATGGGTCTACGGTGGTTGTTTCGATTCTAATGTGGATTCCA
The DNA here is from genome assembly GCA_020465985.1 of Centrapalus pauciflorus. Lineage (NCBI taxonomy): Eukaryota > Viridiplantae > Streptophyta > Magnoliopsida > Asterales > Asteraceae > Centrapalus > Centrapalus pauciflorus. Next base: position 85,677 of record JAANYP010004297.1, read on the forward strand.
TGACTACCTCAAACTTATCACACTCAGTAGAATTCAACTCAGCTAATTCATGCTCAGCAAAGAATAATTCAGTAGTATCTTTGGTGTTGATTAACGAATTATGCTGATGCGCAAGTTCATCCACCATATCTATGAGATAACACTCTGAATTGATTGCAGCGACGTTTGAAGCATCAAACACGTTCAATCTCAATTTTAGATTACCAAAGGCAATATTCACTGCTCATGTCCTACAATTAATTTGAGCATTAATCGTGGCTAAGAAAGGTCGGCTTAAGATAATAGCCGGTTAATTATCTCCTATTGAACTTTCGGTGTCCAATACTAGGAAATCAACTAAATAGTAAAAGTCTTCAACTTTTACTATGACATCAGATAAAATACCTCTTGGGCACTTGGTTAACCGATCTGCCATCTGTAAGATAATATCAGTTGTCTGTAACTGGCCTAGATCATGTTTGTCAAACAAGTTTCCAGGTAAAATATTAACACTAGCTCCAAAATCAAGCAGTGCCTTTTTAATCTGCACATTCCCAATCGTCACTGGAATCAATTGTTATCCAGGATCTTTCAGCTTAGGAGGTAGAGAACTAGAAACTACTGCACTTAACTGTTCGGTTAAATTGATCTGCTTAGGGAGCGAGACCTTATACTTTCTCTTTTGTGTGCAGAGATCTTTTAAAAATTTGGCATAAGAAGTAACTTGCTGAATAGCCTTGATCAAAGGAATATTGATCTTCACTTGATTGAACAAATCCCATAGATCCTCTGGTTGTGGGCCTCTTTTGCCATAAAGGGAAGATTTTGGATTTTCTAAAGCAGCAGGATAAGGAGGAGGAACTGAAGTGTCATGATTCTTAACCGCCTCCCCAACTTTGGAAGTTGGGATATCTGCCTTAATCAGTTCCTTGAAAGAAACCTTCTTAGGAACCTCCTTTTTTGGATCCTCTTTCTCCTCATACACGACTTCAGTGTTGGTATCTTCTTCTGCCTCTTGATCTTTAGGCATTTCAATCTTATTATCTACCTCTTTACCACTTCTCAACGTGGTTATCTTAGATACTTCATTTGTCTCATGTTTTTTTATCTTCATTATGATGATCATGTGAAGGATTGGGAATAGTATTCCTAGGAAGATTTCCCTCTTCACGTTTAGTAAGCGACTCAGCTATCTGACCCATCTGGTGACTCAACATCTCCATGGTCTTAGTGCTGATAGCTGACTGTTGCTTCACAAATTCAGCAAATTCCGAGAAATGCGAAGAAGTCATATTCGTTTCCACTTGGAATTGAGGTTGATCACGTTGATTTGAGTTATAATATCGCTCATCTTTAGCTGCAGAAGTAGAACCATATTGATACTCTCTTTTTGGTGGTTCATACCTAGGTTTAGATTGATGATCAGAAGGCTGATCATTCTTCCACCGGAAGTTAGGATGATTTCTCCACCCCGGATTGTAGGTCTCCGAGAATGGATTATCCCTCTCCCTATGAGCTCTAAAACTGTAAACTTTATTAGCAAATTCCTCAGTGGACTGCACTTGAAGACTGCACTTGAGGACATGCTTCGGAATGATGCGATGGATCACCACATGTGACACAGTTAATTGATGCATTAGGGTTTGAAAGACCCTTCATCAATTGATCCATTTTCTTACCCAGTTCTGAAACTTCACTCTTAACCTCACGTTTCCAGGCATTATCTATGCCCACAACTTGAACTCCTATGCTGTTTTCAGAACCAGCTTGAACCTTAAGGCCTTTGCCGAGTTGATTTAGCAACTCCCAAGCCTCATCGTCTTCTTTCACTAAAAATTTGCCTCTTGTGGCAGCAATAATCATATTACGACACTCTTGACTCACACCATCAAAAAATGTTTTCATAAGCATCCATTTGGGTACTCCGTGGAGTGGACATGCTCTCAATAGCTCATTCATACGATCAAAAGCTTCATAGAATTGTTCACCGGGTTTTTGTTTAAATCCGGTAATTTACTTTCTTTTCTCAGTTGTTTTACTAATGGGATAATATTCATTAAGAAATTCTCTCTTCATTTGATCCCATGTCGTAATTCTATTGGTCGGTAATGATACAAACCAATTCTTCGCTTTCTCTTTCAACGAGAAAGGAAATGATCGAAGTTTTAAACCGTCGGTTGTATACCTCGAACATGGTTAGCCTTACAAATAGCTGTGAACTCAGTTAGATGTTCATAGGGTTCCTCACTTGGCATCCTCGGAAGATCGGAAGAATTTGAAATAATTGAGGACGAACTTCGGGTTCGTTCTCATTTTCAGGATAACGAATTGGAGACGGGTCGGACACATTAGCAGGGCGGTAATATGACTCAACCGTACGTCTCGCTTGCTCACCCATTGTGAAAAGTAGTTTCTACCAATTCAATCAACTAGATGCAATTAATAAGAACACAGAATTTAATCAATACTAACCAAATGATTCGATTGATACTCTTGATGATTACACAATGATGAACTGGAATATTCTTCTTCGTACAGAGCTGTTGTTCTCAGAATTGAATGCGTACAAAATGATATTCTGACCAAATCTATCTATTTTGAAAGTCAACATGACTATTTATACAAATTTACAAACTATAAGGAAATTACACAATCAGTCCCTAGACTTTGATATTTCATCAACTAAAACATATTCCAACAATCTCCCCCTTTGATAAAAGTAACAAAGTCTTCAAGTTGACAAGCCCAGCTTCTGTTCAAATCTTCTAATACTTTTCCGATCTGACAGCCTCCATTCAATTTTAGAAATAAACTCGACCATGAGTTTTCGATCGTTAACTGATAAAGCTCCTTTCTTTGTCTTCCTCTTTTGATCTGCTGCCAGCTTGCCTTTCAGACCATTCAACACCTTAATCAACGTTCCATCAGAAAACTTGTTCAGCTCAACACTTCTCATAGCTCTCAACCTTTTATTTCTATCTTTGTACATGACAGCTGGATGCTTCACCATTATAACTTGAAACTCTTTAAGCTCACCAGCAAATTTAATATCTCTGTGAGGTGCAGTCATGTTTATCTTCCTCATGCCTCTCTCAACTCCAATCTGTAGATCTTGCACTGACATTAATACCAGTTTGGTATGCATAAAATGAAACAATGTCTTCAGCGCAAATCTACAATATTCATTCCTTTTATTCCTGCACAGTTCGTCATAAAGATCTTCAATATCGACCAAGTGCATGTTGAACATGTCAGCTTCTGTGAATACATAAGTGTTTCCATCTGATCTTGTGACTGTGAATTTTGGATAGAAAACCTTAACAAATCTTTCTTTTTAAATCTTCACAAGGTCAACAATTCTGAATTCACTTTTAACCTTCTCAACCTCCTGTGGTTTGTTTCTCAGAAAGCTGGCATAGTTAACCAGATTGGGCATGTTAGGCTCTAGTACTTTAAATAACTTGTGGAATGAACAAGGAGCTTGCTTTTTGCAAAAGATCCGTTTCTCCAGAATATCTTCAATATACGGCATCTTGTTCCTTTTTCTGATAAACTCAGCAGATCTGTTCTCTGGAGGTTCAAACTTTTTCATCTTCTTCTTACTTATCTCATCCTGATTCAACAAAGTTAGCATATCTTGAATTTCCCTCTGTACCACTTGTTGTGCTTGAAATCTAAGTCTGTGTTGTTTCTCAGATTCATCAGCAAGCACATACTCGTTGAAAAATCTATCCATAACTTCAACTTCATTTAACACAACCTTTTCTTGAGCCATACTGCTCTCAACATGAAATTCTTCAAACTCTTCTTTAACTTGTACAACAACCTCAGGCTTTTCAACCATTGGTGTTGATTCAACATCCTTCATAATTTTCTCAACTAGTACTTCCTCTTCCTCAATTCTTTCAGCTCTAAAATCTACATCAGTCAAAGTAATTATGTCATCATCTTCAGACACTTCAATATACTCCTCTCTTTCTTCTCATGTCTCTTGAATACTTAGCTCTTTATCTTTCTCTTGAACGTCTTCCTCTGAATCAACATACTCAATAAACTGATAAATATCGGACTGAGTGTTCAAAGGAACTGGAACATCTTCATAAAGAATCAATCCCAGCTCTCTTTGTTCACCAGCTGACTGTTTGGATCCTCCGGCTTCTTTCCCTTGATTTTCTGGCTCCTTCTCTGGATATGTCAGCATTAAAATCCCCGGCGTCGGTTGATCAAGCTTTCTCCTCTTCTCCCCCTCATGAGGAGCATCATCGGAGTGTTCGTCATGCTCATCATGTTTCCTCTTTGATGAGGAAGCTTGAGCCTTGCAGGTCTCTTCCACTGCAGCTACCCGTTCAGACAGATTACCTAATGCCGTTACCACTGTATTTTCCAAACTGATCATGCGTTCTCTCATCTCGTCAAATTGATCAAAAACAAAATCTTTCAACTCTTCCTTCAACTCTTCTATAGCTTGCTTTGAGTCAGTTTGCTTGACAGACTCCTCTGCAACATCTTTTCCCTTTAAAAATTTCTGAATATTTGACATTTGAGCCATTACTTCCGCTAACTGATTAGAAACATGCAAATTGACACCAGACACAGCTGCATTCAGTGCACTTGTCAAGATTGACTCTGTAACAAAAGGAGATAAACTCACCACTGGGTCACGTAGACTTCCAGTTGACACAACAGTCGAACTTGTAAAAAGAACTTCTGTGTGGCCAGTGCTCAGAGTTGGTATTGGCGTTTCTCTTACTGGACTTCCACCCTCTTCAAGTGACGGAGCAACAAATGCTGTCGTTACTAAGGGTGTTCCGGTGGGAACACTAAGTTCAGCCACACTTACTTCAACGAATGAAGTTGACTCAAGTGTCCTAAATTGTATAGGATCTAGACTTTGTGATTCAAATGAAGTCGTACACACGGGCAGTTGTGCACTTGTTTCAATATCCATCAAGTCCAAGTGACTTTCGGATAGATCGTGTGTTTCATCCCGGTGTTCAAATGAAACAATCTCCTGTTGAGAGGAGACTGAGTGGATAGGAAGGTGTGCAGTCGTCAGTGGGATACTGACTTGTTCAATGCTAACTCTCATAGGAGAGCTAACAGCAGATGTAGCTATTTCCCGGCTTTCTGGGCTTAGGACCTCCCTCACACTCTGTTCAGCTATCTGTACTATATCAATCATCAAACCTCCTCCCTCATGATGATCACCTCCATCATCATCATCATCATCATCATCAGCTCCTTCTCCCTCTTCTTCTTGAATATCAGATAATGTCCTCTCAGAATCTGACTTTTCTGCTTCTTCCTCACCACCCCTCACACTTCCTACTCCCTCACTCACAGACTGGGCAACCTGAACTTCAGCCCCTTGCTGAGGTTCCTCGATCCTTAAGACTCCTGGGCTAAGAGAACCCGGTTCTTGGGTCTCTATAGGAGCATGATCTATTCTGTACAATCTCACATTTTCACTTTCTTGATCTGCATTCTTCAGCAAATATTCAGGAATTGGCATGATGTTTGCATTTGGAGAGTCCGGCACTTCATGTAGACTCATCATAACATAGTCTGGGCATCTTTGAGAATTGGCTCTCTTTGGAATATTTTCATTAGCCCTTAAGATCCCTCGGATAAGAATCTGAATAAACCTTTGAAGTGGAACGAATTTCCTTGCTCTGTTTGTGGTTTTAGCAAGTACAATCTCCTTTAGATCTTCCCAGATACACAGAGCAAAATCATAATGTTTGTTGAAGGCGATCCCATGAAATATCCTCAGGCAATGGATGCTGCATCGGTCAATTCCAGTATGCTTTGAAGTCATGCAACTATTAATGATACCAAACAATGTGTACCATTCGCCATTTAATCCATTTCTGTGAAATTTGGAGCTCTTCGGAAGTGGCTTTGAGTAGCCTAGACAAATCAAATCATGGACAAGCTCTTCATCAGAAACAAAATCCTCAAAATCTGCTAACTCTGGAAAGTTCACAGTGTCTATTCGTCGTGGAAGAAATAAATTGTGACGTAGCCTTGCAAGAGTGATCTTTGTCTTGAATTGATCAATCGTCACTTTAAAGTGGTGATTACCGTCCACAAGAACAAATTTGAGAGTGTATCAAAATTGTTGTAAGTATACTTGTGGAATAGACGGCTTATACTGAAGCAGATAACCAAGAGGATGGCCTTTTAGAATGTCCACAATGATCGGATGGCTTACTTTTATAACTTTGGGATCTAAACGGTGGTTATTGTCCCTGAAAGGAAGGCAATATTTTGGCTTGACAAGTTGATTATCTGGAATAATATGGGTTTGTGAAGAACGGGCTACAGAGGTTGATCTGACTGGGGTAGAAACGAGGGTATGATTTGATGAGGATTGAGCATCAGAGGAATTTGAATTTTGGGATTGCACAGGAGATGCCATTTGAATACCTGTAAAAAAAATTCATGTTAGGCTTACCAAATACACAAATAACAACCTTCAAAATGTAGAAAAACTTGTAACATTTTATCAGAAATTGCAAAAACTTGTGATTTTCTGTTTAAAGCATCGGGATTCCTGACAATAATTGAAAATTATTGAGAGGATTCCAAAGTCAATCGTTTAGAGACCAATGTTAGAAAAACACAAATTTATAACAATTTCTTAAAAAATGTGACATTTTTCTTAAAACCTTAAAATACTATACTTAGAAAACTTTTCTGATGAATCTCGAATGACACTTTAACAACCTCGGGTGACACATGAAACAACTCGAATAAGTCTACACCCAACTCAAATGATGAGACTATGAAACTCGAATAAGTCTCTGTAAAACTCGAAGAATGAGTCTAAGAAACTCGAATATGTCTATATACAACTCGAATGATACATTCATGAAACTCGACTAAGTCTATATATAACTCGAATGAAGTTTGACTCAACTCGAATAGATCTTGAAGTTTCTCGAATGAAGATATGTAAAACTCGAATATACTAAGTATTAAACTCGATTGAAACATGAGGTCTAATACTCAACTCGAATGAACAAGTCAATTTCTCGATAGGACCTTGTCCCCAACTCGAATATTCTAAAAATGTTCCAAGTGTAACAAACTCGCATGATACACCTGTTTCTCGAATAAACCCTTATTCAACTCGAATAGCATTACAAACAACTATTGACTGGGGTTCTCTCGAGTCTAATTAGAATCAACTCGAATCAGTCATCATGAAACTCGAATAATTCTCCAATGCAACTCGAATGAAACTTACATACAACTCGAAAGACTCTGTAATGCAACTCGAACATTTGTTATGTCCAACTCGATCAAAGCATATGGTCAACTCGAATTAACCAGAACTTTTCTCGATTGAAGTATCAATCAACTCGATTGACACTTAGCCATTTCTCGATTATGCTTTCAATCGAGACAATATTTTGAAAATATTTACAAGTCCTTATACACTGATTTTTCAAAGATTGATTCCAAGGACTTCTTACTGATTAAAAACTTGTATCCCTCTCGAAAAACAATTTTAATCAACTTTGTTTTACTGAACTTTGATTAAAAACAACACCAAAGTTGTCAAAAATCCAAATTTCAGAAAAACATGAACTCGAAGCTTTTTGAAATAGAATTTCACATTTCTGTGTGTGTGATTGGATTTGAACCATAAAATTTCAGATTCATGTTCAGATTCATAAACCCTAAAACACCATAAATTTAATTTCAGTTTAAGGAACAGAATGTTGAGTCACCATGAACACTCAATTACAAAAATACGAACACTTTTATATGTACAACAGATGCTGAAATTAACTACATAAAAACAAGAAAAACAAAAAAATCACTCACAATATGATGATACTTTCTTGAAACAATCGAAGATATTGAGATATTGAGGTTTCTTAATGGTGAAGAAAAGGTTCGAAGAAGACGATGGGATTTTCAGAAAAGTTGAATTTGAAATTCAATATTCAATTTATAGTTGAAAATACCCGGCCCATATTTGAATTTTAAGTTTGACAAAACCGGCCCACATTCACCAAATAGAAACCCATGTATTCAAAACCCAATATCTTTTAACAAACAAAAACAAGAAAAATTGTAACTAAAAAATTTTGACATATAAAACAAAACTAAACACAAAACAAACAAAAAAAATAAAACAGACTGAAACAAAAACAAAAAAAATTTTGAAAATACACACAAACAAAACAAAAAAAATTAAAAATGCACCCCCTTGAATTTTAGAATGCTGCTCCCCCTCAGATGTATCATATTTCTCAAATCAGCTCCCCTACAAAATATCAGATATATTTTATCAGATTTTCTCAAAATCAGATAAAATCATTTTCTGCTCCCCCTGCACATGACAATCCAGATCTGTTAAATTCCAAAAAAATTTGAACTTTTAAGATTCAAGAATTTACCATCAGATTAGAATCAATAAAAATGTAAATTTAAAATTATAAATTGAAACTACTGAATTATGAAATCTAACGATTCAACATACCCAATTTGTATACCAAAAAATTAAACCGCTTTTCATCTAACGCTTTGGTAAACAAATCAGCTAGTTGATATTCAGTAGGTACAAAATATAATTCTATATTTCCATTTTCTACATGATCTTTAATGAAATGATACCGAATGTCGATGTGTTTCGTTTTTGAATGTTGCACCGGATTTGATGCAATAGCGATTGCGCTCTGAGAATCACAGTATATTGGAATCTTCTTTGGTGTAAACCCGTAATCACGTAGTTGGCTTTTTATCCACAACACTTGAGAACAGCAAGAAGATACAGCCACGTACTCTGCTTCAGCTGTTGACAACGAAACACAGTGTTGTTTCTTGGATGACCAACATACGGGTTTGTCACCTAAGAATTGTACTGCTCCTGACGTACTTTTTCTGTCCATCTTATCACCTGCGTGATTAGCGTCAGAAAAAGCAGTCAGATGAAATGAAGACTCCCTAGGATACCACAAACCAAGATTTGGAGTACCTTTGAGATATCTTAAAATTCGTTTTGTAGCAGTTAAGTGTGATTCTTTTGGATTTGCCTGATATCTAGCACATACACATGTAGCAAACATAATATCTGGTCTACTGGCTGTTAAGTACATTAATGACCCAATTATACCTCGATAATGGGTTACATCTACAGGTTTCCCTGAGATGTCCGCATCGAGTTTTGATTTTGAATCCGGAGCCATGGGAGTTTTCATAGGAGTACTATTGACCATGTTAAATTTCTTTAACATGTCTTGTATATATTTTGACTGATTGATAAAAATACCATCAGTCAATTGTTTTACTTGTAATCCTAAGAAAAAATTTATTTCCCCCATCATGCTCATTTCGAATTTCTGGGACATTAAAAATGCGAATTTCTTACAAAATTCTGGATTTGTAGACCCAAATATTATATCATCTACATATATCTGTATTACTATGATATCTGGCCCCTGACGTTTTATAAACAGGGTTGTGTCAACTGCACCTTTTGTAAATCCACATTTCAACAGATATGTTGAAAGTGCATCATACCAAGCACGAGGTGCTTGTTTAAGGCCATACAGTGACTTATCCAAAATATATACATGATCAGGTTTTGAAGGATCAGTAAACCCTTCGGGCTGATATGTATATACTTCATCTGTTAGCTCCCCGTTTAAAAACGCAGTTTTGACATCCATTTGATATACTGTAAAATTTTTATGTGCGGCAAAAGCTAAAAACATCCTTATAGCTTCAATGCGTGCAACTGGTGCGAATGTTTCATCATAATCAATTCCTTCTTGTTGACTGTTTCCTTTGGCCACGAGACGAGCTTTATTCCGAATAATGACACCGTGTTCATCTTTCTTGTTCTTGAAGATCCATTTCGTGCCAATTATAGATTTGTCTTTTCGTCGCTCAACAAGTCTCCAGACCTTTAACCGTTCGAACTGGTTGAGTTCCTCTTGCATCGCCACAATCCAATCAGCATCCAGAAGGGCTTCTTTTACATTTTTAGGCTCAATCTTACTCAAAAAATTTAAAAATAAGCATTCATTTATTGTAGCCCTTCTGGTTTGGACTGATGAAGATGGATCACCAATGATATTCTCTATTGGGTGATTTCTTGTCCACTTAACTGTATGTGGAAACGGTTCTATTGGGTCTTGGTTGGGATTGGAATCGAAATATGGTTCGGGAGTTGTTGCAGATGTTGTAGGTGGAACATCGGAGGTAGGAGCTTTTGACTGTTCTGAAGTAATAGGGGTTTCAGAAGTATGTGGAGGTTCAATTGGTTGTACAATCTCAGTAGTTGACTGCACATTTGCTGTTAAAGCTTCTCCAGTTTCTTCTGAACTTTGTTGTTGAGAAAGATCTGAAACTACAACTGGATCTTCAGTGATCCTGTCAGGCACCAAATTTTGAACATTAGATTTGGGAGTTTCAAAATAATCATCATAAAAGTTCTCAAACAACTTATTTAATTCATTTTGTTCAGCATTTTGTTTATTTGACTCCAATGAAGTCTGCATGTTAGGTCCGGGTTCTGAACTGGTGTGTTCAGAAGCCATTACCACTCCTTCGTCAAATTTAACATTTACGCTCTCGTTGACTATCTTGGTTCTCTTGTTGTATATTCGGAAAGCAACCGACTCCTTTGAATACCCGATGAAGATTCCTTCATCCGCCTTTTGATTAAACTTTCCCAGATTGTCTTTATCATTCAATATAAAGCATCTGCAACCAAAGACATGGAAAAATTTAACATTAGGTATTCGTTTATTGATCAGCTCATACGGAGTCTTTCCGAATCTTTTATTTATTATTGAACGGTTTTGTGTGAAACATGCTGTTGCAACCGCTTCTGCCCACAAGAACAATGGTAAATTGGAGTAGGCCAACATCGTCCTAGCTGATTCCACTAGTGTCCGATTTCTTCTTTCAACGACACCGTTTTGTTGTGGAGTCCGAGCAGCTGAGAATTGATGTGTAATTCCTACTGAATTTAAGAACGAGTCTAATGATTTGTTCTTGAACTCTGTTCCATTGTCTGAGCGAATTGTCTGGATGGTGAGTTGCAACTTTACTTGTATTTTTCGGATGAAGTCGATGATAGATTCGGTTGCATCTGATTTGGATTTCAGGAAAAACACCCATGTGTATCGTGAATAGTCATCAACTATCACCAATACATATCTTTTCTTATTTATACTTTGTACTCTCATTGGTCCACACAAATCCATATGCATTAACTCTAATGCTCTTGTGGATGAGTGTACTGTTTTGGATTTGTGTGTGGCTTTTGTCATCTTTCCTTTTTCACATGCCGCACATAGTTGCTCTTTTTGAAATTTAAGCGCCGGCAGCCCTTTAACTAACCCTCCTTTTGCTAGGTTGGTCAGTTCATTGAAATTTAGATGTGAAAGGCGACGATGCCACAACCATGCTGTTTTAGATGTTGCTTTTGACAATAAGCAGACATCTTTCTTCAGATTGATCGAGGCTAAATCAATGGAGTATAGATTTGTTTTCCTGTTTCCTGCTAGAATTTCTTTTCCTTGTGCTGATCTGATGCTTCACCGATTGGCTTTGAAGTTGACTTCTAACCCCTTATCACACAGTTGTCCAATACTGAATAGATTATGACCAAGACCGTCAACATAAAAGACCTTTTGGATTGTGATTTTGTCATACTTCAGACTTCAGTATCCCTTGATCGGACAAAACTGATCGTTTCCAAATCTTACCGTCCCACAGAACTTTTCTACAAAGTCCGTGAGTGTGTCTCGTTGTCCGGTCATGTGTTTGGAGCATCCCGAATCAAGGTACCAGACATGGTTTACCTATAAAACGTAATAGCACATGAGGTACCCACTTGTAGTTGGGTACTTTAGTTTTAGGTAAAACATGCATAGTATCATTTGTTTTTCTAACTGATATGGCTTTATGCTTATCGTTTGAATTTATTTTAGGTACCCATTTTTGAACTGTTCTTTTGGGTATCCACTTTTGTACAATTCGCGGTGGAATTGTTTTTGAAATTTTTATCTGTGGATCCTTTTTCTGTTCATACAATAGGTCCTTTTTCTTTGGTTGCCATACAAGTTTATTATATTTCACAGTGTCAGACTTACAAACATAAGAATTCAAAGCAATTAATTTCGATCTTGAAAACTTAATACAAGAATTGTTAACAATTTTATCATTATTACAGACAGAATGTTCAATTTTGCTGTTTCTATCTGTAACAATTTTTTTCTTTCACGCGCCATTCTTGTTTTATAATCTTGTTTTTCTCTTCTCTTTGCTTCTTTCGCCACACTTGTTTTCTCGACCCGTTCACAACGTTATCTGACATAAAAGAAGTTTGAGAATTAGAAGTTTTAGATGCTTGTTTTTTCTGTAACCTTTTCATACCTGTTGAAGATTTGACTTTACGTGCAAAAGAGTCCGTTGATGAGGATGATTCACCCTTTTCAAAACTAGGAGACTGAACAAACAGTTTTGTTTTCTCCTTCTTTTGTTGCACTGATGGTGAATTTTCAGATGGTTTTAAAGAGTCTGTAGTCATTCTTTGCAGAATTTTAACAGATTCTTTATTACCAGTTGATAGTTTGTTAGTCAAAGGTTTGATAAATTCACCAATTTTACCAAATCTTTGATCTAATGAATTAACATCAGAGTGCATGAACAGATCAAATTCTTTTTCTGAATTTATAGAATCCAGAGAAATAGATGAATGTGGATCAGACACATTTATGTTTTTAGACTTATCTTGCAACATTTGTTCTATTTTTAGTAATTCAGACTTGAGTGTTCCATTCTCTGTCTCAAAACTTTTAATTTTCAGTTCTAAATCAGAATTTATCTGTTCTAGAATTGAATTTGGTAAATATAGTTTTTGAGACTGAATTGGTAATTCAGACAAATCCTTTTCAGAATAAGTTTGAATGTACTCTTCTTTAGTATCAACAATGTTGCTGATTTCATTTATCTTGGTATAGTCAACATAATTTTGCATTTTGTCTGATCTTGACCTTTTGAATTCTTCACTGGATTCTACTTCTTCAGATGCTTTCAAGAATGTCATTTTTAATCCTAAATTCATGTATCTGACATCATATAATGTTGGTGAATTTGTTATAGCTTTTGTCAGATACTTAGGATTTTCCCAACCAATACCAGATTTAGAGTTATAAAACTCTGTATCTTTTGGTTGATTTAGATATATTGTTTGATCTGTTTGCCCTCTTTTAATAAATTCATCCTCCATCTTCTTTATTTTCTCATAGAGTTTAGTTCTTTCTTCAAATATGGCATGATATTTTACAGAAAAGTTTGAGGCTTCTAATTCAGCTATTCGCAGACTTTCTTGTAAATCAGATATTTTGTGATTCAGATTGAGTATATTGCTTTGAAGTTCTTTTTCCTTATCTTGTAAGTCTGAGACAGCTCGTAAAGCTAGGGCTTTATCTTTGGAAAAATCTAGGACTAAATTGTGTTCATTTAGAAGTTTGTTTTCCAAAGAATGAACCTTTTTCTTTTCTGCTTTTAAGGATTTTTCAAACTTTTTAAGCATGAAAGCCATATTAGTTAGTTTTTCTTCTAATATGCATGAGTCGTCAATATCAGAATCTGAAATAGAATTTACCTCTTGTCCTTCTGAATCCTCTGAGTTATCAGACTCTGAATCCTCCTCATTTTCAGCTTTATTTTGACCAGATGCCATTAATGCAACTTCTTCTTTTTCTTCCTCTTCATCAGAACCCGATTCTCTTGTCTCTTCATCCTCTTCATCCGTCAGTCCAACCCACACCTCATCTTCAGCTATCATAGCTGATTCACATAGTTCAGATTCATTGAAGATTTCTGACTTTAAACAGATATGGGCATCTTCATCTAAAATATCATCATCTTCGGATAACTGTAACCAATGATCATCCTCCGCCATAAGAGCTTTGCCTGACTCTTTCTCTTTGGCTAAGAGGGCCTTTCTTGTATAGTAGTCTGAATTTTTGACTACTGGAGATCTGCATTCCCGGGCATAGTGACCTGGTTTTCCACAGTTATAGCATTTCTGTTCAGATTCCTTCTTGGTTGATTTATCTGACTTCTCATATTTGTCAGACTTTCGTGCACTACTTTCTCCAGTCTTCTCATACTTATCCTTTTTCTCAACTTTCCTTGAGCCTGTTTTGTAGCGCATTTTGTTGTTTGTTGGCTTCCTGTAAAATTTCTTCTGAAATGCTTTCGTAAGCAGTGCCATCTGTTTTTTCATCTCTTCAATCTCTGAATCTGCAGATGAATCTGATGATTCTGATTCTGATGATGTACTGCTGATTACAGCTCTTTTCTCCTTTTTGAGCTTGTATTTATACTTTTTCTCCGCCAGTAGAGCTAGTGGATCAGCAGTTTCTTTTTCCGCTTTCTTCTTTCCAGATATTTTCCTCAAAACAACTTCTTGGTAGTTGTTGAGGTTTTAAAATAGCATATGAAAATCCATCTCCTCTATATCTTTCGTTTGTTGGATGATCATAGCATATTTTTCCCATTCTGGATTTAGGACATTTAAAAATTTGACATTGATGTCCAAGTTGGACTTCGTCACTCCGTTTCTTTTTACTTCACTTACCAGATTTACAAATCTGAGATAAGTGTTTTCCAGAAGTTCACCTTCACGGGCTCTAAAGTTCTCAAATGTCATGAGACTATTACTAGCCCTATTAGTGGCAGCTCTGTCTGATCCCCTCATGATTTTGCATACTTCATCCCAGATGGACTTAGCGGTCTTTGTATTTGTCAGACAAGTGTATATTTCATTGGGGATTGAAATCAACAATAACTTTCTTGCAGTCTTGTCCCCTAACTTTCTCTTTTTCTGGGCCTCTGTTAGGTTTGTTACCTCAACAGTCCTTGGTGGTATTGGGGGATTTCCAGTTGGTACTCCTGGGATCGTTTCCATAAAAATTGCTGGTCCTTCATTTAGTGATTTCAGCATTTCTTCAGATAATTCATGGAAACTGATAAATTCAAGAAACCGCTCCCGCCATTGAACATATTCCCCTCTGTATAAGATTGGGGGTTTGGTTTCTGATCCCATAGCAAGTGCATCTTTAGACATGTTGATTGTTCGTTGGGAAACTTTAACCAAGATCAAATGAACTCCGAATGAGATTGAAAAATTTGATCACACCTTGAAACACAGATTAGTACTGAAAGCTACAACATAATGACTTGTTAGTAGCAATAAGCAGTTTAAATCAAGCAGTGAATTGTGTTTGGATTAATGTGTGTGACAAACTTGAATGATTCTTGTGTTATGAGTGAAACTTGAATGAATGTAGTGTGCAACTCGATTGTGTCTTTTACCAAACTCGATTGAATCTTTGATCAAACTCGATTGATTCTTTGAACAAACTCGAATGTGTGTTTGATCAAACTCGAATGTGTCTTTGACCAAACTCGAATGTGTGTTTGATCAAACTCGAATCAAGTATATGAAATTCACTCTCGAATGAGTCTTCTGTTAAACACGAATGAATGTTATACAAAACTCGAATGAGTGTTCTGTAAAACTCGAATCAATGTTATAGAAAACTCGAATGTGTCTGTTGCAAAACTCGAGTGAATACAACTTGAATGGGTCTTATATAAATCTCGAATTGGTCTTATATAAAACTCGAATGAGTCTTATATAAAACTCGAATGGGCTTTATATAAAACTCGAATGTGTCTTATATAAAACTCGAATGAGTCTTATATAAAACTCGAATGGGCTTTATATAAAACTCGGATCTGTCTTATATAAAACTCGAATGTTGTTCTGAGATTCAAGTTAGATTGTTATCGACTCGACTATTACAGTTTGGCAACTCGAGTAATAGTAAGACACAACTCGAATAACAAAGCTAACCGACTCGATTAACTAAGATATCCGACTCGATTAACTAAGATACCCGACTCGATTAACTGTTATATTCAACTCGATTTACACACAAGATGTGTATAATTCGAGTTTCTTAGAATTTTCAGTTTTTCAAGT
>JAANYP010004300.1:0-16142 GCA_020465985.1 Centrapalus pauciflorus
ATAAAGTTCTATTTCGGCGACAGGAATTCGGGTGCGATCATACCAGCACTAATGCACCGGATCCCATCAGAACTCCGAAGTTAAGCGTGCTTGGGCGAGAGTAGTACTAGGATGGGTGACCCCCTGGGAAGTCCTCGTGTTGCGCCCCTTTTTTGGATATGGATCGATGTTCATCATTTCTTATTTATTTTTTTGTCATTTAAATTTAATTTACCGGCTCCGATGTCAACCGTTCGTCTTTCGTTTGTTAAACTCCGAGGTTTCGACGATCGACTCATCTGTCGAGATGGTCCAACCGAATAACGACCTCCGTTAACTCACACATAAATTTCTATTTCGGCGACAGGAATTCGGGTGCGATCATACCAGCACTAATGCACCGGATCCTATCAAAACTTCGAAGTTAAGCGTGCTTGGGGGAGAGTAGTACTAGGATGGGTGACCCCCTGGGAAGTCCTCGTGTTGCACCCCTTTTTTTGAAATGGATCGATGTTCATCATCTCCTTATTTTTTTTTTTTTGTCATTTAAATTTAATTTACCTTACCTTACCGGCTCCGATGTTCAACCAGTTGCGTCTTTCGGTTGTTAAAAACCCGAGGTTTCGACGATCGACTCTCATCTGTCGAGATGGATCCAACGAAATAACGACCATCCGTTAACTCACACATAAGTTCTATTTCGGGCGACAGGAATTCGGGTGCGATCATACCAGCACTAATGCACCGGATCCCATCAGAACTTCGAAGTTAAGCGTGCTTGGGCGAGAGTAGTACTAGGATGGGTGACCCCCTGGGAAGTCCTCGTGTTGCACCCTTTTTTGGATATGGATCGATGTTCATCATCTCCTTATTTATTTTTTTGTCATTTAAATTAAATTACCGGCTCCGATGTCAACCGTTCGTCTTTCGTTTGTTAAACTCCGAGGTTTCGACGATCGACTCATCTGTCGAGATGGTCCAACCAAATAACGACCTCCGTTAACTCACACATAAAGTTCTATTTCGGCGACAAGAATTTGGGTGCGATCATACCAGCACTAATGCACCTGAATCCCATCAGAACTGCCGAAGTTAAGCGTGCTTGGGCGAAGGTAGTACGAGGATGGGTGACGTCCATATCCCTGGGAAGTCCTCGTGTGCACCCCTTTTTTTGATATGGATCGATGTTCATCATCTTCTTATTTATTTTTTTGTCATTTAAATTTAATTTACCGGCTCCGATGTCAACCGTTCGTCTTTCGTTTGTTAAACTCCGAGGTTTCGACGATCGACTCATCTGTCGAGATGGTCCAACCGAATAACGACCTCCGTTAACTCACACATAAAGTGCTATTTCGGCGACAGGAATTCGGGTGCGATCATACCAGCACTAATGCACCGGATCCAATCAGAACTCCGAAGTTACGCGTGCTTGGGCGAGAGTAGTACTAGGATGGGTGACCCCCTGGGAAGTCCTCGTGTTGCACCCCTTTTTGGATATGGATCGATGTTCATCATCTCCTTATTTATTTTTTTGTCATTTAAATTTAATTTACCGGCTCCGATGTCAACCGTTCGTCTTTCGTTTGTTAAACTCCGAGGTTTCGACGATCGACTCATCTGTCGAGATGGTCCAACCGAATAACGACCTCCGTTAACTCAAACATAAAGTTCTATTTCGGCGACAGGAATTCGGGTGCGATCATAACAGCACTAATGCACCGGATCCCATCAGAACTCCGAAGTTAAGCGTGCTTGGGCGGCGAGGAGTTTGAGAGTAGTACTCAGTATGGGTGAAACCCATGGGAAGTCTCGTGTTGCTCCCCTTTTTTGGATATGGATCGATGTTCATCATCTCCTTATTTATTTTTTTGTCATTTAAATTTAATTTACCGGCTCCGATGTCAACCGTTCGTCTTTCGTTTGTTAAACTTCGAGGTTTCGACGATCGACTCGTCTGTCGAGATGGTCCAACCGAATAACGACCTCCGTTAACTCACACATAAAGTTCTATTTCGGCGAAAGGAATTCGGGTGCGATCATACCAGCACTAATGCACCGGATCCCATCAGAACTCCGAAGTTAAGCGTGCTTGGACGAGAGTAGTACTAGGATGGGTGACCCCCTGGGAAGTCCTCGTGTTGCACCCCTTTTTTGGATATGGATCGATGTTCATAATCTCCTTATTTATTTTTTTGTCATTTAAATTTATTTTACCGGCTCCGATGTCAACCGTTCGTCTTTCGTTTGTTAAACTCCGAGGTTTCGACGATCGACTCATCTGTCGAGATGGTCCAACCGAATAACGACCTCCGTTAACTCACACATAAAGTTCTATTACGGCGACAGAAATTCGGGTGCGATCATACCAGCACTAATGCACCGGATCTGGGAAGTCCTCGTGTTGCACCCCTTTTTTGGATATGGATCGATGTTCATCATCTCCTTATTTATTTTTTTGTCATTTAAATTTAATTTACCGGCTCCGATGTCAACCGTTCGTCTTTCGTTTGTTAAACTCCGAGGTTTCGAAGATCGACTCATCTGTCGAGATGGTCCAACCGAATAACGAGCTCCGTTAACTCACACATAAAGTTCTATTACGGCGACAGAAATTCGGGTGCGATCATACCAGCACTAATGCACCGGATCCCATCAGAACTCCGAAGTTATGCGTCCTTGGGCGAGAGTAGTACTAGGATGGGTGACCCCCTGGGAAGTCCTCGTGTTGCACTCCTTTTTTGGATATGGATCGATGTTCATCATCTCCTTATTTATTTTTTTTGTCATTTAAATTTAATTTACCGGCTCCGATGTCAACCGTTCGTCTTTCGTTTGTTAAACTCCGAGGTTTCGACGATCGACTCATTTGTCGAGATGGTCCAACCGAATAACGACCTCCGTTAACTCACACATAAAGTTCTATTTCGGCGACAGGAATTCGGGTGCGATCATACCAGCACTAATGCACCGGATCCCATCAGAACTCCGAAGTTAAGCGTGCTTGGGCGAGAGTAGTACTAGGATGGGTGACCCCCTGGGAAGTCCTTGTGTTGCACCCCTTTTTCGGAAATGGATCGATGTTCATCATCTCCTTATTTATTTTTTTGTCATTTAAATTTAATTTGCCGGCTCCGATGTCAACCGTTCGTCTTTCGTTTGTTAAACTCCGAGGTTTCGACGATCAACTCATCTGTCGAGATGGTCCAACCGAATAACGACCTCCGTTAACTCACACATAAAGTTCTATTTCGGCGACAGGAATTCGGGTGCGATCATACCAGCACTAATGCACCGGATCCCATTAGAACTCCGAAGTTAAGCGTGCTTGGGCGAGAGTAGTACTAGGATGGGTGACCCCCTGGGAAGTCCTCGTGTTGCACCCCTTTTTTGGATATGGATCGATGTTCATCATCTCGTTATTTATTTTTTTGTCATTTAAATTAAATTACCGGCTCCGATGTCAACCGTTCGTCTTTCGTTTGTTAAACTCCGAGGTTTCGACGATCGACTCATCTGTCGAGATGGTCCAACCGAATAACGACCTCCGTTAACTCACACATAAAGTTCTATTTCGGCGACCGGAATTCGGGTGCTTGACGATCATCCAGCACTAATGCATTCGGATTCCCATCAGACACTCCGAAGTTAAGCGTGCTTGGGCGAGAGAGTAGTACTAGGATGGGTGACCCCCTGGGAAGTCCTCGTGTTGCACCCCTTTTTTGGATATGGATCGATGTTCATTATCTCCTTATTTATTTTTTTGTCATTTAAATTTAATTTACCGGCTCCGATTTCAACCGTTCGTCTTTCGTTTGTTAAACTCCGAGGTTTCGACGATCGACTCATCTGTCGAGATGGTCCAACCGAATAACGACCTCCGTTAACTCACACATAAAGTTCTATTACGGCGACAGGAATTCGGGTGCGATCATACCAGCACTAATTTGGCACCGGATCTGGAAGTCCTCGTGTTGCCCCCCTTTTTTGGGATATGGATCGATGTTCTCATTCCTTATTATTTTTTTGTCATTTTATTTATTACCGGGTCCGATGTCAACCGTTCGCTCTTTCGTTTGTTTACACTCCGAGGTTTCGCAAGATCGACTCATCTGTCGAGAGGTTCCACCGAATAAGCGCTCCGTTACTCACACATAAAGTTTATTACGGCGGACAGACTTGGGTGCGATATACCAGCACTAATGCACCGGATCCCTCAGAATCCGAAGTTAAGCGTGCTTGGGCGAGAGTAGTACTAGGCTGGGTGCACCCCTGGTAAGTCCCGTGTGCCACTCCTTTTTTGGCTATGGACGATGTTCATTCACTCCTCCCCTTTATTTTTTTGTCATTTAAATTTAATTTACCGGCTCCGATGTCTTCCGTTCGTCTTTCGTTTGTTAAACTCCGAGGTTTCGACGATCGACTCATCTGTCGAGATGGTCCAACCGAATAACGACCTCCGTTAACTCACAAATAAAGTTCTATTTCGGCGACAGGAATTCGGGTGCGATCATACCAGCACTAATGCACCGGATCCCATCAGAACTCCGAAGTTAAGCGTGCTTGGGCGAGAGTAGTACTAGGATGGGTGACCCCCTGGGAAGTCCTCGTGTTGCACCCCTTTTTGGATATGGATCGATGTTCATCATCTCCTAATTTATTTTTTTGTCATTTAAATTTAATTTACCGGCTCCGATGTCAACCGTTCGTCTTTCGTTTGTTAAACTCCGAGGTTTCGACGATCGACTCATCTGTCGAGATGGTCCAACCGAATAACGACCTCCGTTAACTCACACATAAAGTTCTATTTCGGCGACAGGAATTCGGGTGCGATCATACCAGCCCTAATGCACCGGATCCCATCAGAACTCCGAAGTTAAGCGTGCTTGGGCGAGAGTAGTACTAGGATGGGTGACCCCCTGGGAAGTCCTCGTGTTGCACCCCTTTTTTGGATATGGATCGATGTTCATCATCTTTTTATTTATTTTTTTGTCATTTAAATTTAATTTACCGGCTCCGATGTCAACCGTTCGTCTTTCGTTTGTTAAACTCCGAGTTTTCGACGATCGACTCATCTGTCGAGATGGTCCAACCGAATAACGACCTCCGTTAACTCACACATAAAGTTCTATTTCGGCGACAGGAATTCGGGTGCGATCATACCCGCACTAATGCACCGGATCCCATCAGAACTCCGAAGTTAAGCGTGCTTGGGCGAGAGTAGTACTAGGATGGGTGACCCCCTGGGAAGTCCTCGTGTTGCACCCCTTTTTTGGATATGGATCGATGTTCATCATCTTCTTATTTATTTTTTTGTCATTTAAATTTAATTACCGGCTCCGATGTCAACCGTTCGTCTTTCGTTTGTTAAACTCCGAGGTTTCGACGATCGACTCATCTGTCGAGATGGTCCAACCGAATAACGACCTCCGTTAACTCACACATAAAGTTCTATTTCGGCGACAGGAATTCGGGTGCGATCATACCAGCACTAATGCACCGGATCCTATCAAAACTCCGAAGTTAAGCGTGCTTGGGCGAGAGTAGTACTAGGATGGGTGACCCCCTGGGAAGTCCTCGTGTTGCACCCCTTTTTTGGATATGGATCGATGTTCATCATGTCCTTATTTATTTTTTTTTGTCATTTAAATTTAATTTACCGGCTCCGATGTCTTCCGTTCGTCTTTCGTTTGTTAAACTCCGAGGTTTCGACGATCAACTCATCTGTCGAGATGGTCCAACCGAATAACGACCTCCGTTAACTCACACATAAAGTTCTATTTCGGCGACAGGAATTCGGGTGCGATCATACCAGCACTAATGCACCGGATCCCATCAGAACTCCGAAATTAAGCGTGCTTGGGCGAGAGTAGTACTAGGATGTGTGACCCCCTGGGAAGTCCTCGTGTTGCACCCTTTTTTGGATATGGATCGATGTTCATCATCTCCTTATTTATTTTTTTTGTCATTTAAATTTATTTTACCGGCTCCGATGTCAACCGTTCGTCTTTCGTTTGTTAAACTCCGAGGTTTCGACGATCGACTCATCTGTCGAGATGGTCCAACCGAATAACGACCTCCGTTAACTCTCACATAAAGTTCTATTTCGGCGATAGGAATTCGGGTTCGATCCATACCCGCACTTAATGCACTCTGACCATCCGGCACTCCGAAAGTAAAGTTAAGCGTGCTGGCGAGAGTAGTAGATAGTACTAGGATGTGTGACCCCCTGGGAAGTCCTAGTGTTGCACCCTTTTTTGGATAGATCGATTTCCTCATCTCCTTTTTATTTTTTGTAATTTAAATTTAATTTACCGGGCTCCGATGTTAAAGTTCGTCTTTCGCTTTGTTAAATCCGAGTTTTCGACGCATCGACTCACTGTCGAGATGGTCCAACCGAATAACGACCCTCCGTTACTCACAGAAAAGTTCTATTTCGGCGACAGGCGTTCGGGTGCCGATCAACAGCACTTAATGCCACGGATCCCATCAGAACTCCGAAGTTAAGCGTGCTTGGGCGAGAGTAGTACTAGGATGGGTGACCCCCTGGGAAGTCCTCGTGTTGCACCCCTTTTTTGGATATGGATCGATGTTCATCATCTCCTTATTTATTTTTTTGTCATTTAAATTTAATTTACCGGCTCCGATGTTAACCGTTCGTCTTTCGTTTGTTAAACTCCGAGGTTTCGACGATCGACTCATCTGTCGAGATGGTCCAACCGAATAACGACCTCCGTTAACTCACACATAAAGTTCTATTTCGGCGACAGGAATTCGGGTGCGATCATACCAGCACTAATGCACCGGATCCCATCAGAACTTCGAAGTTAAGCGTGCTTGGGCGAGAGTAGTACTAGGATGGGTGACCCCCTGAGAAGTCCTCGTGTTGCACCCCTTTTTTGGATATGGATCGATGTTCATCATGTCCTTATTATTTTTTTTGTCATTTAAATTTAATTTACCGGCTCCGATGTCAACCGTTCGTCTTTCGTTTGTTAAACTCCGAGGTTTCGACGATCGACTCATCTGTCGAGATGGTCCAACCGAATAACGACCTCCGTTAACTCACACATAAAGTTCTATTTCGGCGACAGAAATTCGGGTGCGATCATACCAGCACTAATGCACCGGATCCCATCAGAACTCCGAAGTTAAGTGTGCTTGGGCGAGAGTAGTACTAGGATGGGTGACCCCCTGGGAACTCCTCGTGTTGCACCCTTTTTGGATATGGACGATGTTCATCATCTCCTTATTTTATTTTTTTGTCATGTAATTAATGTACAGGCTCAGATGTCANTATTTATTTTTTTGTCATTTAAATTTAAATTTTTGACCGGCTCGATGTTCAACCGTTCGGTCTTTCGTTTGTAACTCCGAGGTTTCGACGATCGACTGCATCTGTGCGAGATGAGTCCAACCGATATAACGACCCTCCCGTTAACTCACACATAAAGTTCTATTTCGGCGACACGAATTCGGGTGCGATCATACCAGCACTAATGCACCGGATCCCATCAGAACTCCGAAGTTAAGCGTGCTTGGGCGAGAGTAGTACTAGGATGGGTGACCCCCTGGGAAGTCCTCGTGTTGCACCCCTTTTTTGGATATGGATGGATGTTCATCATCTCCTTATTTATTTTTTGTCATTTAAATTTAATTTACCGGCTCCGATGTCAACCGTTCGTCTTTCGTTTGTTAAACTCCGAGGTTTCGACGATCGACTCATCTGTCGAGATGGTCCAACCGAATAACGACCTCCGTTAACTCACACATAAAGTTCTATTTCGGCGACAGGAATTCGTGTGCGATCATACCAGCACTAATGCACCGGATTCCATCAGAACTCCGAAGTTAAGCGTCGTGACATATGTGCTTGGGCCGAGAAGTAGTACTAAGGATGGGGAACCCCCTGGGCAAATCCTCGTGTTGCACCCCTTTTTTGGAAAAATGGATCGATGATTCTATCATTCTCCTTATTTATTTTTTTTGTCATTTAAATTTAATTTACCGGTTCCGATGTCAACCGTTCGTCTTTCGTTTGTTAAACTCCGAGGTTTCGACGATCGACTCATCTGTCGAGATGGTCCAACCGAATAACGACCTCCGTTAACTCACACATTAAGTTCTATTTCGGCGACAGGAATTCGGGTGCGATCATACCAGCACTAATGCACCGGATCCCATCAGAACTCTGAAGTTAAGCGTGCTTGGGCGAGAGTAGTACTAGGATGGGTGACCCCCTGGGAAGTCCTCGTTTGCACCCCTTTTTTGGATTATCGATGTTCTCAGTCTCCTTATTATTTTTTTGTCATTTTTTTAAACTTTAATTTACCGGCTCCTGATGTCAACCGTCGTCTTCGTTTTGTTAAACTCGATGGTTTCGACGATTCGACTCATTCTGTCGACGATGTCCACCGAATAACGACCTCCGTTAACTCACACATAAAGTTCTATTTCGGCGACAGGAATTCGGGTGCGATCATACCAGCACTAATGCACCGGATCCCATCAGAACTCCGAAGTTAAGCGTGCTTGGGCGAGAGTAGTACTAGGATGGGTGACCCCCTGGGAAGTCCTCGTGTTGCACCCATTTTTTGGATATGGATCGATGTTCATCATCTCCTTATTTATTTTTTTTTCATTTAAATTAAATTACCGGCTCCGATGTCAACCGTTCGTCTTTCGTTTGTTAAACTCCGAGGTTTCGACGATCGACTCATCTGTCGAGATGGTCCAACCGAATAACGACCTCCGTTAACTCACACATAAAGTTATATTTCGGCGACAGGAATTCGGGTGCGATCATACCAGCACTAATGCACCGGATTCAATCAGAACTCTGAAGTTAAGCGTGCTTGCGCGAGAGTAGTACTAGGATGGGTGACCCCTTGGGAAGTCCTCGTGTTGCACCCCTTTTTTGAATATGGATCGATGTTCATCATCTCCTTATTTATTTTTTTGTCATTTAAATTAAATTACCGGCTCCGATGTCAACCGTTCGTCTTTCGTTTGTTAAACTCCGAGGTTTCGACGATCGACTCATCTGTCGAGATGGTCCAACCGAATAACGACCTCCGTTAACTCACACATAAAGTTCTATTTCGGCGACAGGAATTCGGGTGCGATCATACCAGCACTAATGCACCGGATCCCAACAGAACTCCGAAGTTAAGCGTGCTTCGGCGAGAGTAGTACTAGGATGGGTGACCCCCTGGGAAGTTCTCGTGTTGCACCCCTTTTTTGGATATGGATCGATGTTCATCATCTCCTTATTTATTTTTTTGTCATTTAAATTAAATTACCGGCTCCGATGTCAACCGTTCGTCTTTCGTTTGTTAAACTCCGAGGTTTCGACGATCGACTCATCTGTCGAGATGGTCCAACCGAATAACGACCTCCGTTAACTCACACATAAAGTTCTATTTCGGCGACAGAAATTCGGGTGCGATCATACCAGCACTAATGCACTGGATCCCATCAGAACTCCGAAGTTAAGCGTGCTTGGGCGAGAGTAGTACTAGGATGGGTGACCCCCTGGGAAGTCCTCGTGTTGCACCCCTTTTTTGGAAATGGATCGATGTTCATCATCTCCTTATTTTATTTTTTTTGTCATTTAAATTTAAATTTACCCCGGCTCCGAATGTCAACCGTTCGTCTTTCGTTGTTAAACTCCGGGTTTTCGACGATCGACTCTTCTGTCGAGATGGTCCAACCGAATACGACCTCAAAGTTTAACCTCACACATAAAGTTCTATTTCGGCGACAGGAATTCGGGTGCGATCATACCAGCACTAATGCACCGGATCCCATCAGAACTCCGAAGTTAAGCGTGCTTGGGCGAGAGTAGTACTAGGATGGGTGACCCCCTGGGAAGTCCTCGTGTTGCACCCTTTTTTTGGATATGGATCGATGTTCATCATCTCCTTATTTATTTTTTTGTCATTTAAATTTAATTTACCGGCTCCGATGTCAACCGTTCGTCTTTCGTTTGTTAAACTCCGAGGTTTCGACGATCGACTCATCTGTCGAGATAGTCCAACCGAATAACGACCTCCGTTAACTCACACATAAAGTTCTATTTCGGCGACAAGAATTCGGGTGCGATCATACCAGCACATATGCACAGGATCCCATCAGAACTCCGAAGTTAAGCGTGCTTGGGCGAGAGAAGTACTAGGATGGGTGACCCCCTGGGAAGTCCTCGTGTTGCACCCCTTTTTTGGATATGGATCGATGTTCATCATCTCCTTATTTATTTTTTTGTCATTTAAATTAAATTACCGGCTCCGATGTCAACCGTTCGTCTTTCGTTTGTTAAACTCCGAGGTTTCGACGATCGACTCATCTGTCGAGATGGTCCAATCGAATAACGACCTCCGTTAACTCACACATAAAGTTCTATTTCGGCGACAGGAATTCGGGTGCGATCATACCAGCACAAATGCACCGGATCCCATCAGAACTCCGAAGTTAAGCGTGCTTGGACGAGAGTAGTACTAGGATGGGTGACCCCCTGGGAAGTCCTCGTGTTGCACCCCTTTTTTGGAAATGGATCGATGTTTCATATCTCCTTATTTAATTTTTTTTTGTCAATTTAAAATTAATTTACCGGCTTCCGAGGTCAACCGTTCGTCTTTTCCGTTTGTTAAACTCCGAGGTTTCGACGATCGACTCATCTGTCGAGATGGGTCCAAGCTGGAATAACACCCCCGTTAACTCACAGCATAAGTTTCTATTCGGCCGACAGGAATTCGGGTGCGATCATGCCCAAGCCACTAATGCACCGGATCCATCAGAAACTTCGAAGTTAAAGCGTGTAACTTGGGCGACGAGTAGTACTAGGATGGGTGACCCCCTGGGAAAATCCTCGTGGTTTGCACCCTTTTTGGGAAATGGATCGATGTTCATCAAATCTCCTTATTTATTTTTTTTGTCATTTTAATTTAATTTTACCGGCTCCGATGTCAACCGTTTCGTCCTTTTCGTTTGTTAATCCGAGGTTTCGACGATCGACTCATCTGTCGAGATGGTCCAACCGAATAACGACCTCCGTTAACTCACACATAAAGTTATATTTCGGCGACAGGAATTCGGGTGCGATCATACCAGCACTAATGCACCGGATTCAATCAGAACTCTGAAGTTAAGCGTGCTTGCGCGAGAGTAGTACTAGGATGGGTGACCCCTTGGGAAGTCCTCGTGTTGCACCCCTTTTTTGAATATGGATCGATGTTCATCATCTCCTTATTTATTTTTTTGTCATTTAAATTTAATTTACCGGCTCCGATGTCAACCGTTCGTCTTTCGTTTGTTAAACTCCGAGGTTTCGACGATCGACTCATCTGTCGAGATGGTCCAACCAATTAACGACCTCCGTTAACTCACACATAAAGTTCTATTTTCGGCGACAGGAATTCGGTGCGATCAATACCAGCAACTAATGCACCGGATCCCATCCAAGAACCTCCGAAGTGTAAGCGTTCTTGGGCGAGAGTAGTACCTGGATGGGGTGGCCCCCTGGGAAGTCCTCGTGTTTGCACCATTTTTTGGATATGGATCGATGTTCATCATCTCCTTATTTATTTTTTTTGTCATTTAAATTTAATTTACCGGCTCCGATGTCAACCGTTCGTCTTTCGTTTGTTAAACTCCGAGGTTTCGACGATCGACTCATCTGTCGAGATTGTCCAACCGAATAACGACCTCCGTTAACTCACACATAAAGTTCTATTTCGGCGACAGAAATTCGGGTGCGATAATACCAGCACTAATGCACCGGATCCCATCAGAACTCCGAAGTTAAGCGTGCTTGGGCGAGAGTAGTACTAGGATGGGTGACCCCCTGGGAAGTCCTCGTGTTGCACCTCTTTTTTGGAAATGGATGGATGTTCATCATCTCCTTATTTATTTTTTTTGTCATTTAAAATTAATTTACCGGCTCCGATGTCAACCGTTCGTCTTTCGTTTGTTAAACTCCGAGGTTTCGACGATCGACTCATCTGTCGAGATGGTCGAACCGAATAACAACCTCCGTTAACTCACATATAAAGTTCTATTTCGGCGACAGGAATTCGGGTGCGATCATACCAGCACTAATGCACCGGATACCATCAGAACTCCGAAGTTAAGCGTGTGCTTGGGCGAGAGTAGTACTAGGATGGGTGACCCCCTGGGAAATCCTCGTGTTGCACCCCTTTTTTGGAAATGGATCGATGTTCATCATCTCCTTATTTATTTTTTTTGTCATTTAAATTTAATTTACCGGCTCCGATGTCAACCGTTCGTCTTTCGTTTGTTAAACTCCGAGGTTTCGACGATCGACTCATCTGTCGAGATGGTCCAACCGAATGACGACCTCCGTTAACTCACAGATAACGTTCTATTTCGGCGACTGGAATTCGGGTGCGATCATACCAGCACTAATGCACCGGATCCCATCAGAACTCCGAAGTTAAGCGTGCTTGGGCGAGAGTAGTACTAGGATGGGTGACCCCCTGGGAAGTCCTCGTGTTGCACACCTTTTTTGGAAATGGTTCGATGTTCATCATCTCCTTATTTATTTTTTTTTTTGTCATTTAAATTTAATTTACCGGCTCCGATGTCAACCGTTCGTCTTTCGTTTGTTAAACTCCGAGGTTTCGACGATCGACTCATCTGTCGAGATGGTCCAACCGAATAACGACCTCCGTTAACTCACACATATAGTTCTATTTCGGCGACCGGAATTCGGGTGCGATCATACCAGCACTAATGCACCGGATCCCATCAGAACTCTGAAGTTAAGCGTGCTTGGGCGAGAGTAGTACTAGGATGGGTGACCCCCTGGGAAGTCCTCGTGTTGCACCCCTTTTTTGGATATGGATCGATGTTCATCATCTCCATATTTATTTTTTTGTCATTTAAATTTAATTTACCGGCTCCGTTGTGAACCGTTCGTCTTTCGTTTGTTAAACTCCGAGGTTTCGACGATCGACTCATCTGTCGAAATGGTCCAACCGAATAACGACCTCCGTTAACTCACACATAAAGTTCTATTTCGGCGACAGGAATTCGGGTGCGATCATACCAGCACTAATGCACCGGATCCCCTCAGAATTCCGAAGTTAAGCGTGCTTGGGCGAGAGTAGTACTAGGATGGGTGACCCCCTGGGAAGTCCTCGTGTTGCACCCCTTTTTTGGAAATGGATCGATGTTCATCATCTTTTTATTTATTTTTTATTGTCATTTAAATTTAATTTACCGGCTCCGATGTCAACCGTTCGTCTTTCGTTTGTTAAACTCCGAGGTTTCGACGATCGACTCATCTGTCGAGATGGTCCAACCGAATAACGACCTCCGTTAACTCACACATGTAGTTCTATTTCGGCGACCGGAATTCGGGTGCGATCATACCAGCACTAATGCACCGGATCACATCAGAACTCCGAAATTAAGCGTGCTTGGGCGAGAGTAGTACTAGGATGGGTGACCCCCTGGGAAGTCCTCGTGTTGCACCCCTTTTTTGGATATGGATCGATGTTCATCATCTCCTTATTTATTTTTTTGTCATTTATATTTAATTTACCGGCTCCGATGTCAACCGTTCGTCTTTCGTTTGTTAAACTCCGAGGTTTCGACGATCGACTCATCTGTCGAGATGGTCCAACGCGATAAACGACCTCCGTTAACTCACACATATTTCTATTTCGGCGACAGGAATTCGGGTGCGATCATACCAGCATTAATGCACCGGATCCCATCAGAACTCCGAAGTTAAGCGTGCTTGGGCGAGAGTTGTACTAGGATGGGTTACCCCCTGGGAAGTCCTCCTGTTGCACCCCTTTTTTTGGAAATGGATCGATGTTCATCATCTCCTTATTTATTTTTTTTGTCATTTAAATTTAATTTACCGGCTCCGATGTCAACCGTTCGTCTTTCGTTTGTTAAACTCCGAGGTTTCGACGATCGACTCATCTGTCGAGATGGTCCACCGAATAACGACCTCTCGTTAAACTCACACATATAGTTCTTATTTCGGGCGACCGAATTCGGGTGCGATCAATACCAGCACTAATGCACCGGATCCCATCAGAACTCTGAAGTTAAAGCGTGCCTTGGGCGAGATAGTACTAGGATGGTGACCCTGGGAGTCCCTCGTGTTTTGCACCCCTTTTTTTGGAATATGGATCGGATGTTTATTCATCTCCTTATTATTTTTTTGTCATTTAAATTAATTTACCGGCTCCGATGTGAACCGTTCGTCTTTCGTTTGTTAAACTCCGAGGTTTCGACGATCGACTCATCTGTCGAAATGGTCCAACCGAATAACGACCTCCGTTAACTCACACATAAAGTTCTATTTCGGCGACAGGAATTCGGGTGCGATCATACCAGCACTAATGCAACGGATCCCATCAGAACTCCGAAGTTAAGCGTGCTTGGGCGAGAGTAGTACTAGGATGGGTGACCCCCTGGGAAGTCCTCGTGTTGCACCCCTTTTTTGGAAATGGATCGATGTTCATCATCTCTTTATTTATTTTTTTTTGTCATTTAAATTTAATTTACCGGCTCCGATGTCAACCGTTCGTCTTTCGTTTGTTAAACTCCGAGGTTTCGACGATCGACTCATCTGTCGAGATGGTCCAACCGAATAACGACCTCCGTTAACTCACAAATATAGTTCTATTTCGGCGACCGGAATTCGGGTGCGATCATACCAGCACTAATGCACCGGATCCCATCAGAACTCCGAAGTTAAGCGTGCTTGGGCGAGAGTAGTACTAGGATGGGTGACCCCCTGGGAAGTCCTCGTGTTGCACCCCTTTTTGGATATGGATCGATGTTCATCATCTCCTTATTTATTTTTTTGTCATTTAAATTTAATTTACCGGCTCCGATGTGAACCGTTCGTCTTTCGTTTGTTAAACTCCGAGGTTTCGACGATCGACTCATCTGTCGAAATGGTCCAACCGAATAACGACCTCCGTTAACTCACACATAAAGTTCTATTTCGGCGACAAGAATTCGGGTGCGATCATACCAGCACTAATGCACCGGATCCCCTCAGAACTCCGAAGTTAAGCGTGCTTGGGCGAGAGTAGTACTAGGATGGGTGACCCCCTGGGAAGTCCTCGTGTTGCACCCCTTTTTTGGAAATGGATCGATGTTCATCATCTCTTTATTTATTTTTTTTTTGTCATTTAAATTTAATTTACCGGCTCCGATGTCAACCGTTCGTCTTTCGTTTGTTAAACTCCGAGGTTTCGACGATCGACTCATCTGTCGAGATGTTCCAACCGAATAACGACCTCCGTTAACTCACACATATAGTTCTATTTCGGCGACCGGAATTCGGGTGCGATCATACCAGCACTAATGCACCGGATCCCATCAGAACTCCGAAGTTAAGCGTGCTTGGGCGAGAGTAGTACTAGGATGGGTGACCCCCTGGGAAGTCTCGTGTTGCACCCCTTTTTTGGATATGGATCGATGTTCATCATCTCCTTATTTATTTTTTTGTCATTTAAATGTAATTTACCGGCTCGATGTGAACCGTTCGTCTTTCGCGTTTGTTAAATCCGAGGTTTCGACGATCGACTCATATGTCGAAATGGTCAATCCGATAACGACCTTCCGTAACTCACACCTAAAAGTTCTATTTCGGCGACAGGAATTCGGGTGCGATCATACCAGCACTAATGCACCGGATCCCATCAGAACTCCGAAGTTAAGCGTGCTTGGGCGAGAGTAGTACTAGGATGGGTGACCCCCTGGGAATTCCTCGTGTTGCACCCCTTTTTTGGAAATGGATCGATGTTCATCATCTCTTTATTTATTTTTTTTTGTCATTTAAATTTAATTTACCGGCTCCGATGTCAACCGTTCGTCTTTCGTTTGTTAAACTCCGAGGTTTCGACGATCGACTCATCTGTCGAGATGGTCCAACCGAATAACGACCTCCGTTAACTCACACATAAAGTTCTATTTCGGCGACTGGAATTCGGGTTCGATCATACCAGCACTAATGCACCGGATCCCATCAGAACTCCGAAGTTAAGCGTGCTTGGGCGAGAGTAGTACTAGGATGGGTGACCCCCTGGGAAGTCCTCGTGTTGCACCCCTTTTTTGGATATGGATCGATGTTCATCATCTCCTTATTTATTTTTTTGTCATTTAAATTTAAT
>JAANYP010004301.1:0-23227 GCA_020465985.1 Centrapalus pauciflorus
AAACTCGAATCAGGCCCAAGGCCCATTCGAATTTGTCCCCTTGACAATCTCGAATCTGCCTTATAGTGCACATTCGAATTTACTATAAATTCGAATGTCATTTAATGATGAATTCGAATTTATTCTAAATTCGAATTTCACATATTAAACTTATATTTGAACTTATGTTTTAACTTATGTTTGAATTTATCTTTGAACTTTATGTTTGAACTTCTTGTAATACATTACATCAAGTTCAAACATACAATCAATAACTATCAAACATATATAAACACATGTATCAAACACTCGTTAATATTCAATACTTTGCAATATCACTTGAACGAAAATGCTAATACACTTAGACTGCTATCGTCACACATGGTGTACCAACAGACTCCCCCTTGACGATAGCTTCTAACTATTTACATTTTGTTTAAGTACTTTGTTTATTTAAACTGCTGCCAGCATAAAATCCTTTCTCAACACATACTTTAATTGCATTCTGATACTTTCTTGCCTCATACTCCATATGTGCATCACTTGAGATTTGATGATTGTAGAGCACTTGCAAGTCATCTTTGGATAGATTAACTAGGTGCAGCGGATCGTGCACTCTAAGAATTACTTTTTCTTCAAAGTCCTCCGTTACCGCTTCACCTATTTCACTTTCCACATACCACCAATTGAGATTTTTCAAAATGTTCTGTGGCATTGGCTTGAGAGGAACTTTCTTCAAACATCTAACTGGTTTATATTGAATTTTCATCCACGGTCTACCAGTTAGAGGGTCAATTCGAGTATTGTCCATCACTCGTTTACCAACCCTTGGATTGAGCCTCTCAATTTTCCTCGACCTCCCTTCTTTTCTAATGATCTTAGCTATTACTTCAGCATAAGGGTCGTCGCCGATATTAATAAGCTCCTTCCATGCTAACGCTTTTATTTCAATTTTTTGCAAGGAATTGAAGGTTTTCAGACTTCTTCTGAGATACCGGAGGCCATCCTTTCGTTTGATAATGAATAGCTGCAATTCTCGATCAAAGAACCAGCTTAAAATATTTCCCGATAGTTCTCCAGCACCCGGCACGCGTATCTTGTTCTTCAGCTCTAACTCCTTTTTCTCTGCCCTGAACCACAGCTTCCTTTTTTCTTCGTTTGTAAGCTCTCTGGCAGGCTCTTCAATTGATGATTCAGCATTTAAAGCACCTTTTACTAATTCTATGTCAATCACACTATCTCCTTCTGTCACGTATGTATCTCTGATAGGGTTTTGTTGAACAATGATCTCATTCGCCTCATCATCCTCATCAACATAAATCTCATCATCAGACTTCTAGTCAGCTATATCTTCAGGCACGAACTCACCCTCTTCCAGATCTTCAATTTCATCTTCAAAATCAAAACCAAAATCTAGAGGGTCTTCATCGATATTCATTAATGCTTCAATCATTTCGTGCACTTCACTCTCTGTAATCTTTGAGGAGCTTGCTTCTCCTCTTTCTGATCTACCTTGACTCGGCTCCCCCTGAGTTTCAGCATACAGAGCAGCAGGAAAATCTACTGGCTCATTATCTTTTGGTGCACTGGGATCATCGCCTTCATCATCTCCACCGCTTGGCTGCTCCTCCTGATCCCGACAACTCGTCTCCCCCTGAGCCTTTAGATTTTTCAATAATTGCTCAATTAGGGAACGCATCGATCGAATCTCAGCAGCTTGATCAGAAACAAAAGTTTTAAGCTCTAGATTTTCTTCCTCCATTTTTCCAACTGATCTCTTCAACTCAGCATTCTCTTTGTCTATATTTGCATTATGCGTTTGAATTTCGCCGAGAGCCTTAGTCAGATGAAAGATTTGGACTTGTTGGAAATCGACCTTGCTTTTTAGCTCAGAAAACCTTTGATTGTCCATGAAGGTGGATGATGTGGATGGTATGGATTGTATGGGAGCTGGAATGATTGGCGAGGGGATGGATGTTTGAACAGGTGGTGGTGGAGGTGGAATGGTTGTTTGAACGGGTGAAGGTTGAGGTATTTCTGGCTCAGAAGTAGAAGCCGACGAAGCTCCCTGCATGAACCGATGCCTTTTGGCCCTTTGCCTAGGCACCAACGGAACTACATCTTCCTCTTCAAAATCTGAGTCGTCAGACTCCCTCGAAGCTCGTCTCCTTGTAGCTTTTTCATTTATCACCACTATCCTCGATCCATAAGTGCTTATGTGAGTAGAAGTATCTTCTGTTTCTTTTTCAACCTCAATCTCTTCCATCTCTTTTGATTCGGTATCTGAAGTTGACTCGACAACACCTGCTGGCTCTGGTTGATACTCATCTATTTGCCTAAAAATGTCAACCTCCCCTTCCGGTGGTTCCAGAATGTCCCCTACTAGCTCAGTAGTTATTTCCTCATTTGCATTTGGCCCTGAAGCCCATATCTCTTCTAATGTTTCTGCCCTTTGATCATTTCCGGGAGCTACATCTGAAGTACTAGCTTCCACATCTGCAGCTGTAGCTTCTACTGTCTCCTGTACTTGACTAGTTGAAGGCCTAGCTGCCTGGGTTTGTCTCGCTGATGGGTGTTGCCTCCTTCTTTGTTGTTGAGGCCTTGGTTGCTGCGGTCACTGTTTTCGTGGTTGCTGCGGAACTGGTAAATCCCCTGCCCAGTTGGCATCTTCCCTTACTTGGAAATCTGGATTAATTACTGCCCCAAACAATGGTGCCTCCACTGGAATAGCTAATCTTCCTCGATGAGATGAGCAATCAGCAAATATTCGTTTGTCTATGACCGCAACACTTTGAATATCATTGAGCTGTGGCAGATTTGGCAGGAAATGTCTGATCAACATCATTACAAATCTCGGATAAAGCGGAAATCTTTCGCGGTCCGGAGCTGTTATTTTGAACAAACTCGGTGAAGAACATCTCTGAAAAGCTGAATCTTTGATTGTAAACCAAAGCTATCATCCCAGATTGAATCTTCGATACAATGTAATCGAAGCCTGCTTTCTTTGCTGCAAAACATACCATGAAAACATGAGCTAGATATCGCCATTGGCCGATCAGTCCGCTCTTCATGTAAGAGGATTTAGTCACGTCCAAACTATATCCCATTCTGACAAAGGCTGCTTGCCTGATTGCTAATGGGAAGTCAATCGGCCCATTCTCTTGTTCTTGAGTGCGTAGCTGTAACACTTGACGTAGCATGTCAGCTGAAAATACTAAAGGATGGCCATCAATCCTTGTCCTCAAAACTGTTGGAGTAACAGTACAGTCAACTTGAAGGTGATCCAAGAACTGACGAACATACGGGATGACGATCTGAATATTGTGTGACAGCGCGTATGAGATCCTAGATCCTACCAAAAAATCCACCATCTGGCGGTAGGCTTGAGCCTCTGGAATCGCATGGTCAGGAGAGATGACCATGTTATGCTTAGGAACAAAAATTCTGTCAGCCATGTCTGCACAATATAGCAAATAAAATATTAGAATTATTAAAAAGCAATAAACTTGTGTAAATTCAAATTTGTTTTATTTTGAACTTGTATAAGGACAAAATCCAACACTTATGAATTTCTACAAGTTTAATTAAAATTTTAATCAAATAATTCGAATATAATGTCAAATTCGAACAACAAATTCGAAGAACCACTCATTCGAGTTTAGTGGGTCATTCGAGTTTAGTGAGAAACTCGAAACCTGCCATAAACACACTCGATTGAGAAGTTCGAGTTTAGTGACAAACTCGAGACCACGATCAAACTCGAGACTATGAACAAACTCGAGAATGTCGGTCACTTTAATCACAAAACTCCAAGATTTTAACCATTTTAGACGTAGAAAATCACATTCATTAGTGCTAATAGGTCCTAATCAAGGATATTTGTAATCAATTTGACATTTCACCGGTTCAAAGTTTTGTAATTTTGAGTTCCAAAGCTCACACCATAAAAACTTCAAAATCAGTTGATTTTGCCACAGATTAAGTCTAAAACTACTTAAATCTTGTATAATACACTTGGTTATAACTAGATTTGTCAGTAGAATCGAACACAACTGAACAAAAGTCGACAAATAGGAAGAAACTCGAAAATCGGTAAACTCGAAGATAAACTCGAAGTCGCTCTGATAAACTCGAAGAATCAAAATCGAAGTTAGGTGATTTATGACCATCATTGTTGACCTATTTATACCATACTCCTTCGAGTTTGTGACTGTTCTCGAGTTTACTGCCAAACTCGAGGCCCTGCCAAATTCGAATGTATATTCGAATTTTGCTTAGACTCAAAGTTAATCTGAAAATTTTGAAAATTTCGAAAATTTTGAAATAAATTCAACTTTTTCGACCTTTTCAACCTTCTCGTGTAACGGAATCAACTATGTCAAATCTTTTACCCTAAGCACAAGATTTTCACGCAGTGTTTATTTTATTCAACTAGGAATGCACCCTCAGTAAATTTTGACCTTTTTCCTAAGTAAAAATAAAATAAAATAAAAATAAAATAAAAATAAATTAAAGTTAAACTTTTGAACAAAAATTAAACTTAGACTAAACTACATTATTTAAAATTTACAACCTATACTAAAAACTTAACAGAATATTTTTTTGACGAATATAGTCAAAGAAAGGGTCAATGAGATAGCGGCGTCAAATACGCACTTTCAGTATTTAAACTTTCACACTTAGGAATTTTTGATTCCTTTGATTTTTTGTCGTGACATACATTTCTAGCCGATTGTTGGTATTATTGTCCATTTAAACATGTTACATTGTCGGAATATCCTTGGCCTTTTTATTTATCATGAAATTATCTTACGTGACTCATACATAGACATACTTTTATGATTAAGGCATACACACAATGAATATAACTTTTTGCTATTGCAAACTTTCTTTAAAAGGCAAACATCGGACACAGGTCTGTATTTACATACAACAAAGTGTCTTAGTTTGTCTTAAGGTTTATTTTTAAAGCTAGCAAGACAGCGGTGACAGGTCTGTACCGACGTACAACAAAGCGACTTATCTTGCTAACCCGAATCAAAACAGAGGAAACAGGTCTGTACTTACGTACAACAGAGGTACTTGTTTTGACTCTCAACTCAGTATGACTTTTCTATTCTTTACATTTTAAGATGTATATGATGTTGCTATACATCCCCAAAAAGTTTGCATACCTCATTTATGATCAAAGTTTGTATGTCTCCAACATAAAAATTAAGACCAATTGGTCATACATCTAAGTTAGTGACACGTTTGACTTTTTCTTGAGTATTTTATTAGCCTTGAGACTCCATATATGCATTATGCCTACCAACATATCAAACTAGATAATGTACAACACTTAGAATTTTAGGTGCATTATGTGTGAAAGCCTAAATACTTAGAGTTTGTAACGACTGTGCTAATTTTCGTCACTTTGAACCTATGCATCTAAGACTTTAACTCTTTTTCCGATATTCCTTTTTTTTTGAATTTTTTATGGTTTTCTCTCCTTTTTCTTTTTGTTTTCCATAAGTAATAGCAAGAAAATACTATAATCTACTAACTTACTAAAAATAGAAACTATCCTAAGTTACTAAACTTACTATTAAAAGAAAGAAATACTACTGCTATAAAAAGAAATAAAACTCTACTAAGGTCAACTCACTCTGGATTACGCATTCCGTTTAGTTGAATCAAATACTCAAACCGTGATTTATCAAAAGCTTTGGTAAATAAATCAGCATTATTATCATCCGTTGCCACTTTTACCAACTTAATTACATTCTTGTCAGCACAATCACGTATAAAGTGGTGTCTTATGTCTATGTGCTTCGTTTTACTGCGTTTAACTGGATTATTGGATATTGCAATAGTTGACGGGTTATCTATCCTAATAAGAGTTTGAGTGTAAGCCAAACCGTAATCCCGCAATTGTTGTTGTATCCACAGAACCTGTGAACAGCAACTACCAGCAGCAACATACTCGGCCTCGCACGTTGACACGGCTACCGAAGTCTGTTTCTTGCATTGCCAGGAAACGAGTCTCCCTCCTAGGAACTGACAACCTCCAGTTGTTGACTTGCGCGTCAAGCTGCAACCTCCGTAGTCTGAATCCGTGAACGCCTCCAATTCCAGATCTCCCTCCGCGTGATACCAAAGTCCCAGCTTCGGTTTCGACTTGAGGTATCGTAGAATCCGCTTCACAGCTTTCATGTGCATATCTTTTGGATTAGCTTGAAACCTAGCACAAATACAAACAGCAAACTTAATGTCAGGTCTTGAAGCAGTTAAATACATAAGTGACCCAATCATGGCCCGATATAACGTGGGATCCACATCGGTATCACTTTCAGTACCCGGTCCGAGATTGTGATTCGCTTGAATCAGTGTGCTGAAGTGAGCAGTCAGTTTTGTCCCTTCCATCCCGAAGCGCTCTAATATGTCGTAGACATACTTCGTCTGATGGATAAACATCCCCTCCTTCTTTTGGTCAACTTGCAAACCCAGAAAGAAATTGAACTCACCCATTGCACTCATCTCGAATTTTGACTTCATCACCTTTTCAAAATCCTTGCACATTTGCTCGTCTGATGATCCAAAGATGATATCATCGACGTACACTTGTACCAAGTTGAAGTGTTCTCCTTTTCGCTTTACGAACAGCGTACTGTCTATCCTTCCTCTTTCAAACCCATTTTCTAACAGATGGTTGGACAGAGTCTCGTACCACGCCCTTGGTGCTTGATGCAATCCATATAGAGCCTTATCTAATCGATATACTCTGTCTGGATATTTCGGATCTGTAAACCCGGGCGGCTGTTCTACATACACCAGTTCCTTCACTTTCCCATAGAGGAAAGCACTCTTAACGTCTAGCTGATAAACCTTAAAGCCCTTGAAGGAAGCAAAAGCCAGAAACAAACGAATTGCTTCCAACCTTGCTACTGGCGCGAACACCTCATTGTAATCGATTCACTCCTCTTGGTTGAAACGTTTTACAACTAACCTAGCCTTGTTGCGAGTGACAATACCCCGATCGTCTCTTTTGCACTTAAAAACCCATTTGGTTCCTATTGCTATTTCCCCTCGAGGTAATGGAACTAACTCCCACACTTCTAGTTTCCAAAATTGAGAGAGTTCTTCCTGCATCGCTTCAACCCAGGAGTTATCTTTTAGTGCCATTTGCACGTTTTTCGGCTCTACTTGCGAGATGAAACAAGAATAGAGGCAGGTATGAAAGGCCTCAGAGTCGTTTATCATCGACAAGAACACAGTGTTGTTATTTAAACTACTCCTAGTCCTCACACCCGCCTTTGGATTTCCTATGATGCTTTCTATAGGATGGTTTTTGTTGATCCTAGATGTCTCTATCTCATCAACTTTCAGATTATCTCCTAAATTTGATCCTATTTCACCTAACGGGGGAAAAACCTCAGATTCCACATTTTCTTCCTCGTGGACAGTTTCCTCAGAGTTGGAATTTGTTGTCTGAGTCTGATTCTCATTTGTAGGTGCTTCTGAATCATTGACTTATGGAGATCCATCTTCAGTTGAAGTAGGCTCGGATGTTGATTAAAATGTGGTCCTCGGAAAGCTATGACCCTCGTCATTCAGATTCAACGTGGCCATGTCCTTTTCGATGGTACCTGCATTTTCATCCAAAGGAATGTTAAATGACTGAAATAGTTTGTCATAGTCAAATATCCATTCCGGACCTGTTTGGGGTTCATGTGTATAACTTGTGACTTCAATGTTATACACAATCTCTACTGTACCATTAGTTTTGTTAAAAACCCGTTTGTTTGGTGAGTTCGGCACATAACATAGGAAGTATCCTTCGTCAGCCTTTTCACCAAACTTAGGTTGATGTTTTGTTCGCTATAAAGTACATGGTACCCCAAAAGGTTCGAAGCCAGTTAAATTAGGTGGCCGTCTATTCAAAATTTCATAACAGGTTTTGTTCAAAGATTTGACAATAAGGACCCGGTTTAAAATGTGACATGCGTTATTCACTGCATCCCCCCAAAACATGGTAGGAAGCTTAGAATCCGAAAGCATGGTCCTTGCTGCCTCAATCAATGTCCTGTTCTTTCGTTCGGCCACCCCATTTTGTTGTGGCTCATAGGGTGCACTAAATTGATGCAGTATGCCCTTTGATAGGCAATATACACCAATTACAGTGTTTTTAAACTCAGTTCTGTTATCACTACGAAGTCGTTTAACCCTTGTTCCATAGGAATTCTCCACTTGGTCTAAGAACCCGATGAACTTGGAAGCCGTCTCGTCCTTTGTATCTAGAAAGAAAACCCAAGAAAATCGTGAGTAATCGTCAGTGATAACCAAACAATACCAACTACCACCTATACTCCTTTTGTTGATTGGTCCGAAGAGGTCCATATGCAATAAATCGAATGTGGTAGAGATGGAGTTCTGAGTCTTGGACTTGTGTGCCTTCTTATGTTGTTTGCCCTTCTTGCATGGTAGACACTTATCCTCGAACTGAAAACTCTTCATAGGCACACCTTGCACCAATCCATTTTTCGTTATATTGTTCATTTTTCTCAGGTGCAAATGTGCCATACGTCTGTGCCATAAAACCGATTCAGTCTCCGAAGCTTTAGATAACAGACAGATTGGACCCATCGAAGTTTCTGGCTTGTTCATATCGAGCATGTACAAGTCATTCTTTCTTGGTGCCCTCATCAGATTCCACTCTTCAGGTATTATGAAACCCGGTTTTAGCACCAACGCCTCAGTATCAGTGAACAGCACTGAATTCTTCCTATCACAGATTTGAGATACACTAATGAGATTGTGAACCAGTTTATCAACGTGATAAACTTGATCCAACTTGATCGTCCCATTAGTGACCACTCCAGTACCCGTGATGTTTCCTCCCTTATTTCCCGCGAATGATACAAATCCCCGATTCCCTCCCTTGAGGTCTGTAAGTAGACTTTTTTTCCCCTGTCATGTGCCTGGAGCATCCACTGTCGATGAACCATTTGTTGTTTAGACCTGTGGTTATCTCCTGCACATGAAAGAAAATAGGTTAGTTATCACGGGGAACCCAACCCATAATTGACTTGGTTATACAATTCTCGTCCACATACTTAAACTCTTTCAAATACCCATCTCGCCTTTCAG
Organism: Centrapalus pauciflorus; assembly: GCA_020465985.1. Classification (NCBI taxonomy): domain Eukaryota; kingdom Viridiplantae; phylum Streptophyta; class Magnoliopsida; order Asterales; family Asteraceae; genus Centrapalus; species Centrapalus pauciflorus. The sequence continues at coordinate 9,109 of JAANYP010004301.1, forward strand.
GTGACTTGGGTCTTTGAACTGGAGTTTGTTGTGGTGCCGAGTGATTTAAGTTCACTCTTTGCCTTTGAGTAGGCATTTGCTGTGGAGCTCTTGAATAATTACGATCATAATTCATTTCAGACTGATATCCCTGAGCTCTACCCGGTGTGTGATGTCTAACAGGAGTGTGTGACCTAACCGGAGTGTAAGCTCTGCTAGGTGTTGTGCTCCTATATTGTTGTTGTGGTCCAGACCTATATTGATTAATGACTCGATTTGGTGAATTAGTCCTAATCACTTCTTTCACCTTTCACCGGTTTTTGTTTCACAACAGTTTTTGGTGTAACTTGCACAGTTTTCTCAGTACTCTGAGAACTACTAGTGCTTGCAACATTTGTAGAAGGCTTAACTTGTTCTGGCTTCCCTGTCTTAGGTGTATTGTCTACTTTCCTATGCGGACAGCTAGAAGCAACGTGCCCCCTTTCGTGACATCTAAAGCAAGACATTTTGTCAATAGACTTCTTGTGTGTGCCCTTTGACTTAAGTGTCTCACTAGTATCTGGTTCTTTTGGTCCATCTATAGTGACTGGTTCATTATCCAGATCATTAAAGTCAATTTTGTGTTTTCCTACAGGTGTATCACTAGAGGAAGGCACAAATTTAACTTTCTTAATCTTAACATTAGTATCCGTCACCTTAGTTGCATTTGCCTTTAAAGGTTCAGACACTGGTTCCGGCATTTCCTCTAAGTCTACTGATTTCTCAGTGTTCTCCTGAGGTTGAGGTACATAGTTGTCATTGAAAGGCGGAGGACTCTCATGATATCCTAGACCTACAGGTTTTTTAGATTGACGTTGTGCATCTAAAATTTTCCCTAGGTTGAGACTTGAGTTCCTAAACTTTTCAAGTTTACTATTTGCCTCAGCTACTTTCACTTTAGACTCAGCTAGCTCTATGTCTCTGGTTTTCAGTTCCTTGGTTAATGCCTCAACATGTTCATACATGAGTTCTAACCTAACACACTGTTCGCTCAGTTTGTCCTTTAGAACTATAACATCTTGTGCATCAGCCTTAAGCTTATCCCTAAGATCTTGCTTTATATCTATTAGGCTAGCATTATCTGATTTTAAAGATTCATTTTGAGCAGATATATTTTGATGTGATTCTAGTACTAAATTTAACATATCGTTAGAAGTGGCACATAAAACACACAATTCATGGAAAAGAGAGAAATTCAGACTTACCTTTGTATGATCTGATTCTACGTTGGCCATCTGAGCGGCAAACTCCAAAATCGTCTGATCATCTGACTTCTCCACCCACATCGGACTACTTTCATTGTGACTGCTGTCCCCTGTGTTCTGCTCTGCCCCTTCACATCCAGTGTCAGTTACTTCAGCCATAAAGGCTCTAGCGTTTGTTTCTGGATGTGTATTCCAGTCATAAGTGCCGTCTAGTTGTCTGTCTGATGTGATGTTAGATAACAGACCAGCTATATTTGCTTGACTGGTTGATGTACTCGGAAGATAACGTTGTTGTGATTGGTTCTGATACTGTCCATGAGTCTGATTCTGCTCTTGGTAATTCTCTACCTTCGGTCTCTGACACTCTCTAGCGAAGTGTCCTAACCCTTGACAGTTGTAGCATTTGACCTTGGACTTATCGAATCCAATCCTGTTGTTACTCATATTCAGATTTCTTCCTGTCCGTTTGATGAACCTCTTAACTCGTTGAGTTACCATGGCCAGTTGCCATTGGAGATCCATCTCTTCAAGGTCATCAGGGTCTACCTGATCGTAATCTTCATCCCAGAGTGCAGGATCGTTGATTTTACCCTGAACGCAATTTTCGTATGCGGCCACGAATGAAGCCAATAGATTTAGATGGTCTTCAGCCGATTTTGCGCTCATAGGCATCTTAGAATAACCCTGAGATGTAGATGACGGTGTAGCTTGATGTTGCTGTTCTTCTGGTCTACTAAACCCTAAGAAAGCTCTACTCTGTGCGTCCTCTAGCTGAGCTGGTGACGATGTTTCTCCCAAGAAGAAGGCTGTGGCTGGCTTCATTTCGGCTGCCACTGAAGGTTTTGATTTTCCGAAATACATTGCTGGATTTTGAACTTGTTCATAATCCGTTTCTGCCTTCAGTAACTCAAAATGATACGTCCTCAGCGTTCCCACAACGTTCTCTAGAGACAGAGTATAGTATTTATCCTCATCATGCTTAATCAAGGCCACGTACATCGCCCATTTGGCCGGTCTAGCACCAGAAGCTTATTATTGTTCTCAGTGTTACTATACCCAATATCATGACTGTCTAACTCAGTCAGCAGATGATAGAAACGCGTGATAGTGTCTTCCAGCTTTTCATCCTTCAATGCTTTGAAGATCGCAAACTGCTGCTTGAGCATCTCCATACGTTTCCTTCTTACCCTCGGGTTACCCTCACACCTTTTTTCCAATGACTCTCGCAGCTCTTTCGCTGTCTTTTGATTTCGGAAAGTGTGCAGTATGTCCTGAGGTAACGCCATTCTTATGATAGCGTATGCACGGTTCTCTGCTTCAAATAGCTTTTTGTCATCCTCCTTCATTACAGAATAAGTAACAACCTTTTGTCGTCCTTCTACCTCAGCTGTCGGTGGAATGTATCCCTCGTCGATACAGATCCACATACGCATATCATTGAATCGCACGAAGTCGGCAAACCGATCCTTCCACCAGTAATAATCTTCAAGTTTCATCAATTTAGGCGGAGTATTTGCTTTTCCGACCTCGTGATCCATCTCCAGAAACCGTTGTAGATTTGTCATTGTTTCAAAGCTAATTGAATTTAAACATAATTAATTTAATTCGAAATTAATTTAAATTGATTCTTTCGAATTTAGGTAAATTCGAAACTAATTAAATTTAAACCTATTTGGGATAAAATTCGAGTTAAGTTCTTTAATCCAATTAAATTCGAAAGTGATGACAAATTCGAAGATCTCTAAAGTCGAAATTCCAGGTAAACTCGAACTCTACTCAAACTCGAAACCCAGATAAACTCGAATCCCCCCTATTCGACTTTAGTGCAAAGTCGAAACCTAAAGTAAATTCGAAATGGCCAAACTCGAAAACACTTTTTAGGAAACTCGAAAGGAGCGTATTTTGGTCAAACTCGAGAATGAGCAAAACCCTAATTCTCCTTAACAAAGTCGAGCGCCGCAAATTCGAGAAACGGCTAATACCTCGAGTTTTTCACGTTTTTCAGATTAAATCAATATTTTTACAAGTAAAAATATTGATTTTGATAAAAAATGTGAACTACAACAAAGTATTTCCCGGATTCCAATTTGATAAGCTCGAAAAATCCAAAAACAAGAGAACAACCGTCAAAAAGCGTCAAGAAACCTAGGATGTATCTTTATGAACACGAAGAACACCCCCTAGGCTCTGATACCACTTGTAAGGTCTTGCACTACACAGATCTATCTAGACGCGACACACACCAACGAGTGTGGAATCCTCGTTAGCGGCTTGACGGATATAACACTCATATGAAACACGGAGACTATCACAACGTTGTACGGTCAACCACGAACGAACCTACGCAATGATTCTCTCCGAAAACACTCACTATCAGCTGATAAACTCGAGAACGCCTTTTGCTAATTGCTCACACGAATTCTGCAAAAGTCTCTTAAAGATTCGAGTTAATCCCTAATTATAGAGGTCCATTCGAGTTTGTCATTGGACAAACTCGAATCCAGGCCCAAGGCCCATTCGAGTTTGTCTACATGACAATCTCGAATCTGCCTTATAGTAAATTCGAATGTCATTTAATGATGAATTCGAATTTATTCTAAATTCGAATTTCACATATTAAACTTATATTTGAACTTATGTTTTAACTTATGTTTGAATTTATCTTTGAACTTTATGTTTGAACTTCTTGTAATACATTACATCAAGTTCAAACATACAATCAATAACTATCAAACATATATAAACACATATATCAAACACTCGTTAATATTCAATACTTTGCAATATCACTTGAACCAAAATGCTAATACACTTAGACTGCTATCGTCACACAGGGTGTACCAACAAATACCGTACGTGTCCCATACTTAGACACACTTCTATGATCAAGGAAGCCACACAATGACTATGACTTTTTGGTATTTGCAAAAAATCTTTAAAAGACAAACGTCCGACACAGGTCTGTATTTACATACAACAAAGTGTCTTAGTTTGTCCTAGAGTTATTCTCATGTTTGAAAGACAGCGGTGATATCTTGCTATTTTAAGTCAAAACAGCTGTGACAGGTCTGTACTCACGTACAACAGAGCGACTTGCTTTGACTTCCTTTTCTTTACAAAACTTTTTCTTTCTTTGCTTAAGATGTATTTTGATGAAGCTATAGATCCCTCAGATAAATTTGCATACCTCATTCATAATCATTGTCTGTATGTCTCTAACATAGAAATTAAGACCTTTTGGTCATACATCTAAGTTAGTTACACATATGACATTTCCTTGATTATTTTGTTAGCTTTACGGAAATCCTTCATGTATTATGCCTACCAACAAATCAGACAAGAACATGTATATCACTTAGATTTTAGTGCATTATGTGTGAAAGTTTAACACTTAGAGTTTGTTAGACTGTGCTAAATCTCGTCACTTTGAACCTAAGATTTTAAGACTTGTCTCATTTTTCAATATTCTCTTTCTTTTGAAATTTTTATTATATTGTCTCTTTTTTTCTTTTGTTTTTCACTTTTAGGTAAAGCAACTAAAAGGATAAACTAAAAATTAAAGAAAACTTTAAAAGACAGAAAAATCTAAAAGTTACTACGGATTACACATGCCATTTAGTTGGACTAACAATTCAAAGCGTGATCTATCAAATGCTTTTGTGTAAAGATCCACATTATTGTCTTCCGTTGGAACTTTTACCAGTTTAATCAAGTTTTTCTCAGCACAATCACGAATAAAATGATGTCTTATGTCTATGTGCTTAGTCTTACTGTGTTTAATTGGATTATTAGTTATGGCAATTGTTGACTGATTGTCTATCCTAATGGGATTATGAGTATAAGTCAAACCGTAATCCCGCAATTGTTGTTGAATCCATAGAACCTGTGAACAACAACAACTCGCAGCTACATACTTGGCCTCGCACGCTGATACGGCTACCGAAGTTTGTTTCTTGCATTGCCAGGATACTAGTCTCCCTCCAAGGAACTGACACTCGAGTCTTTGACTTTCTGTTCAACCTACACCCTCCATAGTTTGAATCCATGAAAGCTTCCAATTCCAGATCTCTATCAGCACGATACCAAAGTCCCAGCTTCGGTTTTGACTTTAGGTATCACAGAATCCGTTCACATCTTTCATATTTATCTCCTTTGGGTTAGCTTGAAACCTGGCACAAATACAAACAACAAACATTATATCAGGTCAAGAAGCAGTTAAATACATAAGTGACCCGATCATGGCCCGTTATAAAGTCGAATCCATATCAGTATCACTATCGATACCTGGTCCGAGATTATGATTCACTTGAATCAGAGTACTCAAATGCGCCGTGAGCTTTGTTCCTTCTATCCCGAAGCGTTCTAAAATGTCATAGAGAAACTTCGTCTGATGAATAAACATTCCCTCCTTTCGTTGTTCAACTTGCAAACCGAGAAAGAAGTTCAGCTCTCCCATCGCACTCATCTCAAACTTCGGCTTCATGAACTTTTCAAAATCCTTGCACATTTGCTCATTTGACGACCCGAAGATGATGTCGTCCACGTACACTTGTACCAGTATAAAGTCTTCACCTTTCCTCTTAACGAATAGTGTACTATGAATTTTCCCTCTCTCAAACCCATTGTCTAAGAGGTGAGTAGATAGTGTCTCATACCAAGCCCTAGGTGCCTGATGGAATCCATACAAAGCCTTATCAAGTCGATATACTATGTTAGGATACTTCGGATCAATAAACCCTGGCGGTTGCTCGACATACTCCAACTCCTTCACATTGCCGTACAAGAAGGCACTCTTGACGTCGAGTTGATATACCTTAAACCCTTTGAAGGACGCGAATGCTAGAAACAATCGAATCGCCTAAAGCCTCGTCACTGGTGAAAACACTTCGTTATAGTCTATTCCTTCTTCCTGGTTGAACTCTTTGATCACGAGTCTTGCCTTGTTACGAGTAACTATGCCCCGATCATCCCGTTCGCACTTAAAGACCCATTTGGTCCCTATAGCAACTTCTCCTCGAGGCAACAACACCAAATCCCACACTTCTAGTTTTCTGAATTGTGAAAGTTCCTCTTGCATAGCTTCAACCCAGGAATTGTCATTCAGAGCCATTTGCACAATCTTTGGCTCTACTTATGAAATGAAACACGAGTATAAGCACGTGTGAAATGCCTCGGAGTCGTTGATCATCGATAACAACACTGTGTTACTATTCATACTACTCTTAGTTCTCACACCGACATGTGGATACCCTATGATGTCCTCAATTGGATGATCCTTATTTATTCTCGATGTCTCAATTTCATCAACTTGAAGATTATCTCCTAAATTTGATCCTATTTCACCTACTGGGGGTATGACTTAAGACGGAATAACTTCCTCCTCGTGATCACTGTCTTTGGAGGTAGAATTACTTGTCTGATTCTCATCCGTAGGTAACTCAGGTTCATTATTTGCTGGAGACCCAACTTTTGTCGTGATAGTCTCAGATGTTGATGGAATGCTTGATTTTGGAAAACCTCTACCCTCATCATTGAGATTCAATGATGAGAAGTCATTTTCCACAGATCCTTCATTTCCACTAAACGGTATGTTAAATGATTCAAACACAGAGTCATAATCAAATAACTATTCTGGACCATTTTGGGGTTCATGTGAATAACTTGTTACGTCAATGTTAAACACAATTTCGACCGTACCATTTGTTTTAATAAAAACCCTCTTGTTTGATGAATTAGGAACATAACCTAGGAAGTATCCTTCGTCAGCCTTTTCACCAAACTTAGGTTGATGTTTTGTTTTTAATAAAGTATATGGCACCTCAAACGGTTCAAAGCCAGTCAAATTCGATGGTCGTTTATTCAGAACTTCATAACAGGTTTTGTTCAGTGATTTGGCAGTAAGGACTCTGTTAAAACATTACAAGCGGTATTCACTACCTCCCCCCAAAACATGGTAGGAAGCTTTGAATCCGAGAGTGTTAGGCACAAAAAGGCCTCAGTCAAACCTGCTCTACATCTGAGGGGGAGATTTTATATTCAAACCTGTTGATGCATTTGAAGGTTGTATTTAAGGCCTGTTATATGCCTTATTGAAACCTGAAAATGATTTGCAATATCAGTCTAAAGCTGTTCTATACGTTGCATGTGTTGCAACCAAGACAGTTTGTCCAAGCTGATCAGTCTGCTGATCAGGCTGGACATAAACTGTCTACGCTGCTCTACACTGTTGAGCAGCTTGGGCACTTTTAAAGTGTTCTGTTCTTTGTGAACAGAACCTGTTCTTTGTGAACAGGCTAAACACTTTATGGAATTAGTTTCCAAGTCATCATGTATTGTTTTTAACTACCAGATCAGTTTACACAGTTGAAGACAAAGTGGAAAGCAGAACCGCTCAGCCTGCCCAAGCTGTTCTGTTACATGAAGACAAACGGATATTTGAAAAAGGGTGACAGACCTTTTTCTTATATCAAAATAGGCCTTTACAAGGAAGAAAGACGCAAAGTTGACATTCCTAAAATGGTTAAAGGCAATGCAACAGTAGAAAGTAAAAAGACAAAAGTTCTGCACAAGAGAAGGCAAGTCTGCTTTTCAGAAAAGTGCAGAAAAGTTATATTGTCTTTTCAAACAAGACTTCTCCTTTTTCATTCTGCCCAATGAAGATGTTTCTCTTAGATCCTCTAAGTGAGTATAAAAGGAAGCTTCTAAGGTCAGAAAGAATGTGAAGAAAGCTAAGTGCTTAAACCAAGAGTGAACGTGCAAGTGTGATATTCATGCATGCAAATCTTCTGTAAACAAGCTTCTGTGTGTCTAAGCTGTTTACCAAAGCTGTTCCTTAAAGTCTTGTAAAATACAGTGAGTGCATCTTAGTGAGTGTGTTCATTGTAATCTAGTTTGAGTGTGTCTTAGACTAGAAACCATACTGTTGTATTCTGTCATCTCAGCTTGAACAATTCCGCAGTCAAGCTTGTTTGTAATTAACATTTGTTGATAATACATACAAACATTGAGAAAAAGAGTGTGTAGTTTTTAAATACTGTATTCACCCCCCCTCTACAGTTTATTACTATATACTTTGGGAACCTTTCGGGACCTACAACTGGTATCAGAGCAGTTTAGAGTGTGTGTCATTCTAGATCTCTCATAATCCCAAGTTTCCATGGACAACAGTGCTGCAAACTCTTCTTACTATGACAATGGCTCTATGGGCAAGCCTCCAAAATTTAATCATCAAAACTTCTCTGGTTGGAAGTGCAGAATGATGCTCTATTTAGAGAATCTGGATGTACAACTGCCAGAGATAGTGATGGAGGGTCCCTATGTGCCAACCTCTGTTACTACAATAACTCCAGCGGTTGAAGGAGCTGCTCCTGAAATCAGGACCTTTGAGAAAGCAAAAGCTCAATGGTCTGATGAAGACAAGAGAATGGTAGCTCTGGATGCAAAGGCCAGAAACAACCTGGTCATTTCTCTTCCTGATGATGTGTTCAAGCAGGTTGAGAAGATGAAGACTGCAAAGGAGATGTGGGATACTCTGTGTACCGTCTATGATGGACCCACAATCACACTGGACAACAGGATTAACAATCTTGTTAGACAGTATGAACTCTTCTTTGCCAAACCAAAGGAGTCTCTCACAGAAACCTACACCAGGTTCACTGCTCTGGTGAATGATCTCAAAGCTGTTGGGATCACCAAGGACAGTCTTACTTTGGTGAACAAGTTTCTGGACATTTTACCTGAGGAGTGGAACTATGTCTCAACCATCCTAAGAAACTCAGGTACTATCAGAAGTATGGATCTGGTCAATCTGTATGGATCCTTACTGAATGATGAACAATCAAGGCAGCAAAAGAGGAATGCCTTGGAAATGTCCAGAAGAGGTACAGCCTTTGTGGCTAATGTGAGACAGTCTGTTAATCAGGTGAGTGATGTGTTCACTCAACCTGATCAACAGGATGATGATAAGGAGGAGGTGTCTGAAGAAGAAGAGGCTGCAGATCTTACTGAACAAGATGATGAGCAAATGATAGCTATGCTTGTCAAAAAGTTCAGCAAGAGAAGATTTGGAAGAAGTATGCTACAAGGAGGTGCAAGTGCTGGCAAAAAGAAAGCATTTGACAAATCCAAGGCTGAGTGCTTCAAGTGTGGCAAAACTGTCCATATAGCTGCTGACTGTGTGTCAAAAGCTGTTGGTCAGTCATCCAAACCTATCAAGACTAACAGGGATGATGGCTATAGGGTTAAGTACCTTATGGCCATGGCTAAGCTGAGGAAATTGGAAAACTCTGTGTCTTCCAATCGCCAGAAGGGACTCATGGCTGAGACATGTGACTGGGAGGAATCTGATTCATCATCTGATGAAGAAGATAATCAGTGTCTGATGGCCAACTCTGATGTCCCATCAACAAGCAGTTTCAAACAGGACATGGCTGAAGCTGAAGCCTTCAGCAGCTTGGAGAACTGGAATCCTACAATGATGTATAAGGTACAAAATTTTATGGCTTACAGTTCTGAAGAAAAAGTTAAAATGTTTGAATATATGCTTGTTGATCTGAAAGCTGCTGTTGAGAAGCATGATGTTTTATTATCTGAGATCTCCAAGCTTAAAGCTGATCTTAAAACTAAATCCAGTAAACTGGACAGTTTCCATAAGTTGGAAACTGAGCTTGATGAATTAAAACACATCAACTCCATTTTACTGGAAGAAAAGAGAGAAACAGATATAAAGCATGCTAAGCTTCAAAAGATAGTTGACTCTTGGTGCCAATCTGCACAAAAAGTCAGTCATTGTATCAGTCAACAGATTCCTGCTCAAATCCAAGCCTATCTTGGAGGGGATCTTGACACAGCAGCTTCCATTGTTGATATAAGTAATTTGAAAGAAGACTTGTCCACTCTTGGTGAACTTCCAAATACATTCATCCAAAATGTGAATGGTAAACTTATTTCAACAAACAGGTTTGTCAGGCCTCAAAATACTGACAGCTTGTGTGAACTCAGCTCAAAAGCTGATGTTGGAGTTTGTTCTCCAAAACAGCCTGCTAAGTGCTCTGCTAACTCACACAAGCAGAAGAAAGGAAAACATGCTCAAACTAAAGCTGTGGATGCTAAGCCTGTTGACAAAACAGGTTCAGAGTCCAAAGCTGTTGGTAAAAAGCATGTTAATCCTTTTGATGCTAAACATTTTGAAAATAAGTTTTCAAAAAGTAAGCAGCCTGTTTTCAACAAGGGTAAGTCTCAGGTTGAAAACAAAACTGCTGTGATTTCAAATAAGTTTTCAAATCATGGTGGTAAGTTGGTTTTAAATGAAAATAAGTTTTTCAAAACCAAACACAGTGAGTATGCTGATAGGCAGCATAAATCACACCTCAGTAGGGGCAAAGGCAAAGCCATTGCTCAAACTGAGACAACTGGGAATAAGTTTCCCAAACCTGTGGAAGCTCAAAGGCCAATCAAGCTTCCTGTCTTTGACATCTGTCCTCCCAAAAAGAGGAAAGAAGAGACAGTCAAAGCTGTGGCCTATGAACTTACCACACAAGCTGTTGATTCTGCAAAAATTGCTAAACCTGCGGAAAGAATCAACAAAAACAGTTCAGAATGTGTTTCTGAAGGACCTTCTTCCAAAAGCACCAAAAAGAGAAAATGTTATAAGTGTGGGAAGAAGACACATCTGGCCAAGGACTGTCCTGAATCTGAGGACATGAGGCCTGTTGGCTCTGCTGTTTCCCTCACAGCTGTTACAAGCAGTGGTGGAAATGACATAGTCACTGAGGATGGTATTCAAACTCATACCATTCAAATAGGGAATATTAGTGTGGACATTCAAAATCCATCAACAAGTGTTGATGAAGTAGGAGAACTCATCTGTGTGATGAGTTCCCCTAAAAATAACTAATAATTCTCTTCTCACTCTGCAGGAAAAACAACCTTCCCAGGTTTGGTACTTGGACAGTGGCTGCTCAGGGCACATGACAGGTTGTAAAGAATTGCTGAGTGAACTCAGGCCTGAAAAAGGGCCAAAAGTCACCTTTGGTGACAATGTGCAGGGATCCACTGAGGGATATGGAACTCTTAAAGCTGGTGCTGCAGTGTTCAAAAGGGTAGCCTATGTGGTTGGGCTAAAACATAACCTTGTTAGCATAAGCCAACTGTGTGATGCTGGCTACAAGGTTAACCTTGATGAGCACCTGGGTTACATATTGGATTCCCAAGGCAAAGTTGTGCTGTGTGCTCAACGAAAGAAAGGTGTATATGTTGTGGATATGCATTCTGCTGATCCCACAACTGAAACCTGTTTTCTCACAAGAACCAATGCTGATCTAAACTGGTTATGGCATAGAAGACTGTCACACCTGAAGTTCAAGAACATCAATAAACTCTGTAAGAAAGAGTTGGTGACAGGTTTGCCTTCTATTACTTTTGCCAAAGATAGATTATGCACAGCTTGTGAGAAAGGCAAGCAGAGAAAAACATCTTTTAAATCCAAACACAATTTCTCTATTGATACTCCACTCTTCTTAATCCATATGGACTTGTTTGGACCTATTAATGTCCCAAGTCTAGGAGGAAGAAGATACACTCTTGTAATGGTTGATGAGTTCTCCAGGTACACATGGGTGATCTTTTTGAAGAGCAAAGGAGAGGCTGCGAGAGAAATTATTGGATTTGTTAAAAAGATGGAAATGCTGAACTCTGCCCAAGTAAAGCAGCTTAGAAGTGATCATGGTACTGAATTCAGGAACAGTACTCTTGAAGACTTCTGTGAAGAGAAAGGTATCAGTCAAAACTTTTCAGCTGTAAGAACTCCTCAACAAAATGGAGTTGCTGAAAGGAGAAACCGAACTCTCATTGAAGCTGCCAGAACCATGCTGTGTGCATCAGGTTTGCCTTCATCATTTTGGGCTGAAGCTGTCAACACTGCCTGCTTCACTCAAAACAGATCCTTAGTGGTAAAAAGGTTCAACAAGACCCCCTATGAGCTGCTTAAAGGGAGAAAGCCAAATGTCAGCTATTTCCATGTGTTTGGATGTCCCTGTTTCATTCTGAATCAAAGGGACCAGCTGTCAAAATTTGAACCTAAAGCTGATGAAGGAGTGTTTGTTGGTTACTCTTTTATCTCCAAAGCCTACAGAGTATACAACAACAAAAGAAAGGTGATAGATGAATCTATCAATGTCACCTTTGAAGAGTCCAAGAATGCCTCCACCAAAGCTGTTCCTGAATCAGTTTCAGGAGACCTCAACTTTGATGATCTGATGCATTCAATCAATGAAGAGGACTCAAAAGCTTCCACTACACCCAGTTTGGAACCTGCTAATCATAATGGACATGATGATGATTATGTCAATACACCCTGTGTGAATAAATGTACTGACTTAATTACAACTGCATGTCCAGAACCTATCAATGCTGATTTCCCCAGTTCCTCTGCTGATATGTTCAACAGTGGTCAGACATGTTCAACAAGTGAACAGGCTCAAGACAACAGTGTGTCTGAAAATCTTGAGAGCTGTTCAACAAGACCTGCTGAAGATGTTAACAACTCTGGTAAGTCATCATTGAAAAATGATCCTAAGTGGATCAGGTGTCACCCCAATGATCAAATAATTGGTGACATCAACAAAGGGATACAAACTCGGTGGGACAGCTTAGGGAACTTTTGTATGTTCTCTAGCTTTGTTTCACTGATGGAGCCAAAGAAGGTGGATGAAGCACTAAAAGATGCCAATTGGATCACTGCCATGCAAGAAGAACTCAATCAGTTTGAGAGAAACAAAGTATGGAAGCTGGTCCCTGCCCCTAAAGGAAAAACAATAATTGGCACAAAATGGTTTTTCATTAACAAAATGGATGAGCAAGGTCATGTCATTAGAAATAAGGCAAGACTGGTTGCTCAGGGCTACAGACAGGAGGAAGGCATTGACTATGATGAGACATTTGCTCCTGTGGCCAGGCTAGAAGCAATTCGTTTGTATCTAGCCTACGCTGCTCATAAGAGCATAAAGGTATTTCCAATGGATGTGAAGAGTGCATTTTTGAATGGGAAGCTGCAAGAAGAAGTATATGTCAAGCAGCCTCCAGGTTTTGAAAATGAACAACACCCAGGTTTTGTCTATAAGTTAGACAAAGCTCTCTATGGTGTCAAACAAGCCCCTAGAGCCTGGTATGACACTCTTACTGAATTCCTTATGAGCAATGGGTACTCCAGAGGTAAAGTGGATACCACATTGTTCATAAAGAAGGTGAAGTCTGATATTATGCTTGTTCAAATCTATGTGGATGACATAATATTTGGTTCTACTAATGAGCAACTATGCAAGAAGTTTTCATTACTCATGAAATCCAAGTATGAAATGAGTATGATGGGAGAACTAACTTTCTTTTTAGGATTACAGGTTAAACAAACCTCAACTGGAATTTTTATAAATCAAAGAAAGTACACTTTAGATCTTTTGAAAAAGTTTAAATTTGATCAAAGTTCTCCTATTAAAACCCCAATGGCAACCAATGTAAAATTGGATGCTGATGCCAGTGGCAAAGCCGTTTCAGTAACAGCTTACAGAGGCATGATTGGGAGCTTGCTATACTTGACTGCTAGCAGACCTGATATTATGTTTGCCACCTGTTTATGTGCTATGTTCCAAGCTAATCCAAAGGAATCACATCTTGCAGCTGTTAAAAGAATTTTTAGATACCTGAAGGGTACTCCAGGTTTGGGTCTTTGGTATCCCAAAGACTCAAGCCTTGAACTAACAGGTTATTCAGATTCTGATTTTGCAGGCTGCAGGTTAGACAGAAAAAGCACAACAGGTGGATGTCAACTCCTTGGTGGAAAGTTGATCAGTTGGAGTAGCAAGAAGCAGAACTCAGTGTCCACTTCTACTGCTGAAGCTGAA